>BMAO01036651.1:0-56813 GCA_019973975.1 Trichonephila clavata | reverse complement strand
GATCGCGGATTCGAAAGTCGTGATAGAAGAGATGAATATAGAAATAGGGTCCGAGTGATAATTTGAACGGGGGTCGAATAATCGATGGAATAGGGGTAGTCATAAAAATTTAAACTTTTAAGCGTTCGAAATCAAGATCGATCGCATGTTGATGAGAAACCTCCTATAAGGGTTTCTGCTTTAAGGATGTCCCCTGTAGAACTCCTGTATGTGCCAATTTTAGAGAACGACATCTTCACTAAGGCATTATGGGATACTGGAGCCGAGAAGTCGTTCTATCTCTGAAGAAACGTGTAGGGCATATTTTTCTTATAAGCAATAAAAAAATCAAATGCAAAAGTTATAACGCTCAGGGCGCCTGTTTGCAACAATGTAGGAACAATAGAAATAGAAATTCGAATCAGAGAATTCACAAAAAAATGGGATTTTCTCATATTGGCAGATCTCGAATATCCATGCATTTTAGGCGTCGATTTTATAAGAAACGCGAAGATTACTATGAATTTCGAGGAAAAGTCTTTATCGATTCCGGATTCGCAAATCGAAGGATTAAATATAGTTGAGGAGAAATGTAGAAATTGATCTTTCGAATTCAAAATTAAAACAAAATCAAAAAAGAGATTTAAAATCGTTATTAATAGTTTTAAAGGCCTATTCTCCAACAAAACCAGGACTTACTCATGTATTATATAATGAAAATCGATACAGGGGATAGCCTCCAGATGTCTCCACACCGTATAGGTATGACAGGTTAAGTAAGGTATCATTGATTATCACATCCACAAGATGTTACGAGAAGGCACCATCCTACAAATTCAATCGGTTTACGCATCTCCTGTAGTTTTGTGTAGTAAGAAGAACGGATTACCCCAGGACAATCCCGAAGCTTATAGATTTGCAGTGGATTATCGCAAACTTAATGCGGTAACTAAGTACCCGAGATATCCTTTGCACTCATCGAGGATTTATTACTAATATTCCTCACGCGAAATTAATGAGTACTTTAGATCTACGCTCTGGCTATTTTCAATTGGCAGTACACCCCAAAGATGTAGCCAAAACTGCTTTTGTGACGAAAAACGGCACTTATGCGTTTAAGCGCATGCCATTCGGCCTATCGGGGAGGGGGGGGGCAGCGCCAAATTTTCAGAAAACCATTTATATCATATTGCAACCAGTGTTAGGGAAGTGTGTCCAAGTGTATATGGATGACGTCATCATCGCGTCTCCATCATTTGCACATCACTTGGAATATTTAAGGGAAGTATTTAGGTTATTGCAAGAAGCGGGGTTGACGTTGAACAAAGATAAGTGTAAGTTTGGATGTGAGAAACTAAAATACTTAGGCCTCGTGATCAGTAAAGATGGGATTGCCACGGATGAATCTAAAGTTAAGGCAATACTCGAATGAAAGCACCAAAAAATACGAGAGAAGTATCAAAATTTCTCGGAATGGCCCATTGGTATCAAAAATTTGTTAAGGGTTACGCAGATCTCTGAGAGCCACTGTATGATTTAAAAAAGAAGGGTAGGGAATTTAATTGGTCGGAAGAGGCGCAAGCTGCTTTTAAATCGATCAAACGTGCAATTACGGAAGACCTGTGCTAAAATTACCGGATTTTAATGTACAATTTGAGCTTTTTACAGATGCGAGTTCTATTGGGATTGGAGCGGTGCTTACGCACACAAGTCAGAGACCCATAGCATATGCATCCCGCACACTTAATACGGCGGAGCGCAATTACACAGTAACCGAGCGCGAATGTTTAGCGGTGTGTGTGATTTGGGCTTTATACAAGTTTCGCACCTACTTGGATCGTTACCAGTAAAAGTAATTACAGACCATGCAGCATTAACGAAACTCACTAATGGTAAAAATTTATCGTCGTATGATACGATGGTCACTCAAGTAGCGAATTTAATGTTCAATGGGAACATAGACCAGGTGTTCAAAATGTTGTAGCAGATTTGTTGCCGCGGAACCTTGTGGAAAATTTTGAGGATAGAAATATAACTTGTGCAGTAATTAGAGATTTGGTACTTTCGTCAAGTAACAATTGATAGCTGAACAAAAGCAGGACCCCAAACTGGGTCATATTTATCGCTACTTACAAAACCCCGATGACAGTTCAATAAATTCGGGGGTCTGTGGAACTGGTCCCAGGATTTCAAAATCATCGAAGGATTGTTATTTTATGCGAAATACGCATCCTCTCTCGGAGAAATGAGAGCATATATTCCAAAATCGATGCGAGGTGCGATAATGCACGAAATTCATGATAAGCCTATGGCTGGACATCTTGGAATACGGAAAACATATTTACGCGTGAAGGATGCATGTTATTTTCCATACATGCGTAAGGAGATACACGATTATGTTTTGACATGCGAGACGTGCCAAAAATTTAACTATAAGAACGCGTTACCGGCCGGTCATTTAATACCGATTGTAACTAAGTATCCGAAAGAAATAGTTTCATTAGATTTCTTACGCCACTACCCAGCATTGAAACCCCAAAGATATCGATATATCTGTGCAATAACGGATCATTTTACGAAGTGGTTGGAAATAATACCCCTCAGAAAGGCGTCAGCGAAAATAATCGCCAATGCCCTGTTCGAAAATTATATTTCACGATATGGAGCTCCAGTCAAATTGATCAGCGATTACGGCCGCCAATTTGTATCCGAAGTTTTTGAACATTTAAGTGAGAGATTAGATATAAAGCATGTCAAAACAGCAGTGTATCGACCTCAATCAAATCGAACGGAACGTGTTAATCGCGATTTACTACAATTGATTGCTTCTTTTGTAAACTATAATTACGAATCCTGGGATAGGTTTCTAAATGAATTCGCATACGCATTAAGAACGGCAGTCCATGAAACCACGGGAAAGACCCCAGCAGAATTATTTTTGGGCAGGAAAATTATTACCCCATTTTAAAAAATTGTCATGGTGACTGATGGTACAGAATTTGTCGTTGGGAATATTGAAAAGGTGTTTGAGGAAGCTAGGCAGAATACAATGAAAAAGCAAAAAAAGTGGGCGAAATATTACAATAAAAGGAGATGCGAAATTAACATTAAGGTGGATGATTTAGTGTTGGTCGAAACTCACCCTATTAGTTCAGCCAGTAAAAAGGTGGTTGCTAAGTTCTGCCCTAAGTTTGAGGGTCCTTTTAGAGTTGTGAGTGTTAAAAACAATAATGTTGTAATTTGGAAGGCAGGTAGAAGAACTACAGTCAATATAGATCAGGTTCGAATTTACCATCAGAGAAAAAGCGATGAAAGTTTAGTGGAAGTAGATTGTTCAATTAGTAGAGGATCCGAGTATCAATCGAATAGTTTTGAGGATGGTAGATATGGGTTAGATAGGTCACATTCTAAGAATAATGAGTCTGGTAGAAAACAGGATAGATAAGAAAATGGTAGAGTAGGAAATAAAAGTAATCTTAGAGAGACAAAAATGAGCGGACACAAGCTGACTAAGGGTCGGTGCAATAGGACATTAACTGACTCGCTATCACAGACGAGGCAGAAAAAATTTGTGAAAACTCAGCACTCCAGAAGAGGCAAGAGGAGAACAGAATCACTTCCAGAGGAGTCAAGGAGAAAAAGCACATATACAAAGAGAGGTATACAAACGAAGGCTCCCGTCCTCCATCTCGTCGAATGTGCTGACAAGGAAAAGAAATAAAGTCGAAGATCGTTACTGTAGACTAGTTCCAGAAAGGGTTCGTCAACAGAAAAGGTTCAACCTCAGCAGTTCCAAGGACAGCGGAGAAATCTATGCGAAAGCCAGATCAAGATCACCAATAGGATCGTTGGCAGGCCATGAAAGATTCACCCCATCTAGAAGAGATCAAGAAGGACGAGGTCACAACTACAATTTGAGGAGTCGCCGAGACTATAGACCAGACTGCCAGGAGCCAGGAGGGAGTCAACCCAGCAGAAGGTCCACGTCATTGGAGTGCAGATAGGAGACATTAAAGAAAGAAGAGGAGCAAGATATTAGCCAGGTTGTATTGTTTCATGTATATTTTTACTGACAGGCAGTCGGTTGAATTTTTGCAAGAAGCAAGTCTCGTTTTGTTAATAATGTTGTCTAATGCAAAAGTCTCACTACGTTGAGTGAAAAAACCTTTTGTATATTTAAATATATTCTAAATTGTGGAAAGCATATGTATGTTTACATCTGTTTACCTTAAAGGCTTGGCTAAATGTGCGAGAATTCATTGTATTGTTTGTTTATATTGAATATTTTGAAAATTGTATATAATTGTGTATATATAATCCTGTTGAATTGTATATTAGTATATATCTGGTTTTTGGGACTCGCGGCGTAGAGAAAGGAATTTAACAATAACACTAACAGCGCTACGCGATTGGAATGGGAGTTTTATTTTTTTAGAAACCAGATAAAATTTCTAAAGTATTTGACAGTTTAAGTATGTGTGGATTCAATGTTGTGTGTATAAAGTGTTCAAAAATTTTTTTGTACGTCCACTGATCCAGTTCATTTCAGGGTGACTGACCCTGATGTTTTGAAGATTTGATGTTGAAGATGAAAATTATACAACCCAGGATGTGTCTTTACAATATCTAAGATTACGGGTTGTGTATGACCGGGTTTTCCCTCCAGTGGGAGGTTTTTCCTTGGTCCTTGCCCAAATGGGGTACACCTTATATAATGAATGTAAAAGTTAAAACTTAGGAGTGACTATAAAATTTTGAGCTAGTAGTTTTGAGTGTTTCTTTAGCGTATTGTTCTATAAAAGTTTTTGCTAAACTAAAATTTAGGATGTCTAGATAAGTTAAAACTTAAAATTTTCAACGTAATTTATATCGGGCCATTGAGACCCTTTTATAAATCCCGTTTTTTTTCTTGAGGGGGGCTGTGACGGGTCTATCAGCGTCAATCTTCTATTAATCCTCTTGGGTAACTTTGGGGCCAGCAATTATTCTATTTCACAGCCTCCTCGGGAAAAACACGAGATAGTGATATGCTAATGAGTTCGACTATATAAAGTCTAGATTTAGTAGGAAAGAGAAGGAGAAGAAATTGCCAAATTAAATGTAAGTATCGTCTACGGATCTCTTCAGCGAGCTTAGCGCGTATTGGATAGTATTTGATATTATTAATCATTGAAGGAATCAAAGAGATTAGATTTAGTACCGACCTGACGTTAGTAAGGGTTCGTCTCCTTTGTCAATTCTGATAGCTGAGATTACTTAGTAGGGAATATTAGATTTGAATGTTAGATTTGAGTATCAGGATTAATATAGGGATTAGATAATCACTCCAGGGATTCGACTTATAGTTTGAACTTGTGCTTGTTAATTGTATTTGTCTGTCTACAGTAAATAATTATTGTTATGGCTTTTGGTTGGTGATGATATGTTTCTTTCCACACCAGGCACGCCGGGCAATGTGAACCCAGTCCAAGATAGGGCAGGGGCACGACATACTTTGAGTTAAAACATGTTAATTTTGGCTGTAGATGACGCTGCTATAACCGAATAAGCTATGTTTAAACTATATACACCCGCAATTCATGGATGAAATAAAAATAATATTGAATGAATAAGTCAAATAATAAATATTTTTTTATTCATACACACCTAAAATTCAGGTTTTTGGACATTATCGGCCATTGGTTGTTGCGATTTTGGAAAATCGCCAACTTAGCACTTTTTGCGTTTTAATCTTTGGAGTAGCAATGCAGGTAACAATGCATTGCTGCAATGTTGAGAAGACGTAATGCAACAGCTTTACATTCAAGATGGTGGAAAAGTAAAATAATCACAAAGAAGGATTTAAAAAACTTTAAGAGCTGAAAATCGTAGCAAAAGAGCACATTTTTAAATTTAAAATTGTTAGTGAAAAATTAAATTAAATAAATTAAAGGAAAATTATGTTTAGTTATTAAAATTAATTAATTAAAAATGAATAATTAGATACTCTATTTTTTATACAATCTTTTAATTGCCACTTTTTACCCTTCCTTCCTCTCAATTTCCTGCTTTTTACACAGTTCGAACATGCATACAACGATCCGATGAAACTGTCTTCATGCACCCCATTCTAACATTTCTTTCTTTCCTAACACAGTAGTACCGGTTTATTCATTGCGCGCTTGGGGCGGGCGCCCAAAGTCTTGGAAAGGCCCGGATAAGCTGGACTTTACCAGATTTTCTGATTATAATTTTCGATCCACCACTGCCAAGGGAGCCTGTAGATCTTCTGTGCTCAGGGCCCGAATTGAGCTTAAATCGACACTGTAACGCAGGTAAGATAGCAAAAACCCTTGCCGAATACTCAGAGTATTTCAATATGCATTTGCAACATCGCTAATATCATTGGAGGCCATCGTAAGCATCTGTAAAAATGATATGAAGAAAAAGATATTTACCTTGAAAAAAAAAACGTATTCACACTGGAAGAACGAAGCCAAAAAACAAGCTGTGAAATATTCTACAAAATGTTCCTCTAAAAAGGAAACGCAAAATTGTGAGCCAGCGACACATACAAACTGAAATTTCATGGAAAAGCAGGTGCAAATGCCAGGAAAAACTGAAATTATGGAAATGCTTATGTTAGAGAGGAAATTGAATTAAAGTCGTCTGCATGAATTTTTACCTTTTAAAAAATTAATTTTACATGCCAGAATAACTATGTTAAAATAATAAACATAAAAATAAAAAACAAAGTTTAATTATCCATATGCCCCCCTAAAAATTATCAAAGCCAAAAATAAGAACTATTTGTTATCGATTCTTGAAATTCATTGCAGGCCAACTGACATACTATGCTCTTCGTAGTGCAACCCTCAATATTTTCACTTAAAATTCTCACCTTAAGAGCGTTGTCGAAATATCACAAATCTGCTTTATCCAACAGATGGCGTTGTTTGCAACTCGGATGACGTCATAAAGATGAAGCTTATTTTCTGGAAACCTATCGTTACTATAGTAACGGGGTGTGTTTTAGAAATGATTGACAGATGTAGTCGGTATGAGAGCGCATGCGCTCTGTGAAGAACCAGATCGAAAAGAAAAACTTGTCAGCAAATGGAGGGGGGGGGGGTTAGGAAATGGATGTGAAAGAGTTTTCTACAAATAGTTTCAACGTTTGAATAAGGTTCTGTCACTGCCTCACAAAATCGGGTGCGGAGAGATTTTTTTTAAAGCCGTGCTAGTGGATCGGTATCAAAATGAGCATTGCACTTTTAAGTATATATAGTTCTGGAATCTACTCAAAAATACATTTTTCTGCAGAAATAATGAGGCTAATCGGTCTAGATTTGTCGGAAAACATAGGTTATATTTGCTTAATTTGGGTATTATTATTATGTGAGTGTTTCCCATTCAAATGGAAAATAATTGAGTGTAATGCACTTGATATTTTGTCACATGAATTATTGTATTTCAGGGTAGGCCTTTGAGTACAACATTTTCGAGAGAATTCTATTGTAGAATTTCACTGTTTCCTAGTTTCGGATGACATTTATCCCTTTTTGTGGAAATTGGTATTGTAGTTTAGAAATCATGTAATTCATTTCAACTTGTGAAGGATCTGTACGGTACTTCAATAATCCTCTAAGTATCTCTTTCAAATTTTATTTATTTTAACCAATCTCCACCGGGAGCCAAAGCGTGATTTATGCAACTGAGATATTTTATATAAGTTCAGTTTCCGCGAGTTAACGAGGGAGAATGAAATGAAATGAGAAAGAGTTGTAAAGTAAAGAAGTACAAGGGGTGATCAAATGAAAAGGTACGAAACGACACGGTGGGTACAAATGTAGACTTTATACAAAATATACACCATAGGCCTGAGCACAACGATCCCACTGATGAACAAGCCGCCGGATTCCTTGTTCCCAGAATTCCTGTGGCTGTGACGAGACCCAGTCCTTCACAGTGTCCTTGATTACGTCGTCCGAGTTGAAGCGCTTCCCTTTCAGGTGTTTCTTCAGTGGACCAAACACGTGGAAATAGCAGGGCGACATGTCCGGACTGGGGGGCGGATGGTCCAACGTCTCCCATTTGAACTTGTCCAGTTCCATTTGTGTGACTCTGGAGACGTGTGGACGCGCGTTATCATGGAGCAGAACCACACCCTCCGTGAGCAGCTCCGGTCTTTTGTTCTTGATGGACCTGCGTAGGCGTCGGAGTGTCTCACAGTACACATCGGAGTTAATGCTTTTTCTGTACTCGAGGAATTCTACAAGTAGCGGACCTTGAACGTCGAAAAAGACAGTGAGCAACACCTTGCCTGCTGACTTCACGGCTCTGAACTTTTAGGGGGAGGTGACGACGCATGCTTCCACTGCATGCTGTCCCACTTTGTCTCCGCCTCGTTGTGATGGCACCAGTTCTCATCACCTGTGACGATCCGCTTCATGAAAGCGGGGTCTTCCTGATACCGAAACAGATGTTGCAGTACTAGTCCCATACGCAGTTTCTTTTGCAGGCCGGTGAGCTGCTTCGGAAATCAAGTGGCACACACCTTCCGAAATCGCAACCTGTCGTAAACAATTGTTCACACTGTTCCATAGCTGACATCCACCTTCAGCGCCAACATTCGCAATGTGACACGCCGATCACTTCTCACAAGGTCGTCCACCTTGTCGATGATATTGCTCGTGATGACAGTGTTTGTCTGGCCTGGTCTCTGGTCACACCCACATTCTCACGGCCTGCACGAAAACGAGCACTCCATTTTCTGACAGACGTGTCAGAGACACATTTCTCCCCGCAAACGGTCACCATCCGCCGTTGAATAGCTGCCGGTTTCTCACCTTCCGCTGTCAGAAATCGGATAACACTTCACTGCTCCTCAATCGTCGAATTTTGCAACGCGAATGCCATCCTGTCCTCATACGGATTGCCGCATCATTTGGACCCCGCTTTTTACAAGAGCCTTTGCTCTCTCCTGCGCATGCGGGCACCCGCGCATGATCCGATCCCAGTCAGAGCCTCCAATGGCATCCCGAGACGTCTCACTACATTCTCCCATGGCGGAATATGCAAATATCTAACTGTTTCATTTTTATGTCGTTTCGTACCTTTTCATTTGATCACCCCTTATAGATTTGTAAAGAAAAGTGAATCGCGCGAAGCATCGGAAAATCAACTCACAGTCGTTGACAAATTTAGTCTGTAGAAAAGCTACAAGCAAACCGAAAAAGCTGAAGATTGAATTCGTAAATTCAAGAGTATATATCAGTCTTTATCCGATCTATCCGGAATCACAGTATATCACAAGACGGACCTGCTGAAAGATAAGAATCAGGTTAGTGACTTAGAAACTATAAATACGTGTACGTGTGTTAGCTGTAATTGTGCGTGCTGATCTTTCGTGGATTCAGTTCAGGTTCCGTAGTTCCGCTAATAGTTACCCCTTCTCATTCTCCACTGTGTTTTATTGTTCTTAAATTTGAATAGTGTATATATAAACTTCCTTGTGATTAAGAGGTATCAATAAATATTGTGATTTGTAAAGATGTCTTTTGAATTCCTTAACCCGCCTACACATCTAGAAACGAGTAACACCAGACGGGGGGATGATAATCTTAGGGGAGGTTATGTTTCACGACAAACTTTTCTATAAAATCATCGTTATAAGGCTCCGGTTTTATAGGAAGAAAACGTTCAAATTGTCTCTTGACAAATACGTCTACATTTTCTTAGGTATCATAAACAATGCCCATAAGATTAAGAAGGGAAACGAAATATGGGCGGGGGTTTAATTTTTCGACGAAGAATTTGGTAGATCTTTATTTGAAATTTAGAAAAAGTATTTTTTTTTCGAATTTTAGGAGATATTTGTTTTATTTGTCTTTGTTACCTTTATTTATTTATCGCGATCTAACTCTCTTTGTTTGTTAAAAATATGCGAAATTTTAATAAGTTTCTTTCTGCTCATATCTCTTAGATACAAATTATATTTGAAATTGGCATAGAAGGATGCTTATTATGGAAATAAAGTTTCGATTTGAATCTTTAAAAAGAAAATGTTATTTTTCTTAGAAAATATGAACTAGAGCACTTTTTTGTCAGTCCTTTTTTAACAGCATTCCATTTCTTGTTTTACAAATTAATGCTATTTCCAATCAGGGGCATAGTTACCGCATATCAATGATACGGGGCCCCAAGCTTTGAGGGCGGGCACCCAAACGTGTAAGCAAAAAATCGCGGGGGTGGCCATAGAGAGTCCCCTCAAGGATGATACAGGGTCCACTCACGACTAGCTCCGCCAGTGTTTTCAATACTCATGAAAATGTGACACAAATTTCACAGCCTTCAATTAAATTATAATATTCATTGAATTCATTTCCAAACTAAGCTTCCTTTTTTTTATTTCCTACGTACCACGTTTTCAGAATATTTATTGTATATAGTCTGCGTTTGTAATCTCATAATGTTATTTTTAATGTCGTCGATTATAAGCGGAGATAAAATCGGGGCATTTTTGTGATCGGCTCTTTTCTTTTGAATTTTTAATGCTTTGATCTTCTTTTCTAGTAACACGATTGCGATGCTTAAATTCCCCAGAGGAGCGGTGTGGAGAACAGTAGTGCGCTTTTGAAATCTGATGTTCCTATCAATTTTCTCATAAAATTATCTTCATAAGACTCAGGATTTACAGAGGAAGTTCTTCAGTGAATTTACAAGCATGTTTATGATTGTTGTCTTAGATATCAAAAATAAAGTTCATCGGGCTAAGAAGAGGGAAGGGAGTTTAAATTTTTTGAAAAAAAATTTAGTATATTTTCAGTTGAAACTTGAGGAAAAAAATAATTTCCGAAGTTTTATTTTTGTAGAGAGAAGTGGTGGAGGGAGACGATATATATATATACGTGTATATATGAATATATACATATATATATAGTGTAATAAAAATGGAAGAAACCAAAAGAGTCAATGGAATAAAAAGGATACCTATTATGATTTCTAAATCTGTTACTGAATTAAGACCAGCAAATTTGGGTTACATATCTATCTATCTATATATATATAAAGGAGAAAAGCGACTCACCCACTCACTGACTGACTGACTAATCACGATATCTCCGGAACTATTCAACCTACAGACATGAAAATTGGTAGACATGTTCTTTTCATGGAGTAGAGATCCGCTAAGAACGGACTTTGCGAAATTCGAACAGCAAGGGACGTTACGGGGGTTAAGGGGCGTTATAAATAATTGTTTCCATTTTTAAACTACTGGAAGTACATTATTGAAATATGATAATCAGAATCCTTTCATGGAGTAAAGATCCGCTATATAATGTGTTTTTTGAAAATTGACCCCAGGTGGCGTTGATGGGGCTCAAAGGGCGTTCTATATAATTGTTTTCCATTTTTAATTTATTAGACTCAAAGTCTTCAAATTTGGTAAACAGATTCCTTTCATACAGTACATTTCCTAAAATGGGTTTTGTGAAAACAGTCTTCCCAAGTTGCGGTTTCCGGGTTCTCAAGGGGCTCTATAGATAATTATACCCATTTTTAAACTATTAGACGTACAGTCTTGAAATTTGGTAAAAGATTCGTTTCGCAGAGTAGAGAACCCCTACAAAATGGGTTTCGCGAAAATTAAACCACAAGTTTCAAATAAAAGGGGAGTAATGGATATAAATATTTCCGTTTTTTTAAACTATTATACCTACCTGCTTGAAAATTGGTGGACATGTTCCTTTCATGGAACAGAGTTCCATTAAAACGAAAATAAATCCTAAGGAGGGTTGCGAGAGGCCACGGGGAATTATGGGGGGGAAAATCCCGTTTTTGAATTGTTAGACCCACATACTTGAAATTGGTTAAGCATGTTTCTTTTGTTGAATAGGGATATACTAAGAATGTATTTTACGGAATCAACTTCTGAGGGTGCATGGGGTAACTGGGGCGTTTTGACACAAAAAAAATTTCCTTTTTTCGAACTACAAGGACTATAATAAAGGAATTTGGTTTGCATTTTCCATTTGTTAAATTGAAATCCGCTAAGAACAGTTATATTGGAGAACGTTTCTCAACGGAATTACGGAGGGAATTGATAAAAAAAACTTCGTTTTTACTCTATTAGACTTAGACTTAAAATTTGTCTCGCATGCTTACTTTACGGAGTAAAGTTCCGCCAAAAATTGTTACGCGGAAATCCACTTGGTTATAGGGTTACGAAAGTACAAACATCCTTCTGTACTTCAATTTTTAAATTTTTAGAAAATACAAATTAGAAGTCCTGTCCTTTTTTATATCAAGAGTCGGAGAGTTACAGGTATACTTATATTTTTCAATATAATCGAATTCTTAATGCTAGGGCTTAGATATCAATAATTTATTTATATATATATATATATAAACAGTATATATTTTTTTTTATAAAATGTCATGAAATACCCAGTGAAGCGGGCGGGTAACGGCTAGTATATATATATATATGTTTTGTAGCACTTTTTGAATTTTTTTTTCTCCTTGATCTTTATATCTATAGTTGTGTGTGTGTGGGCATGGTACGTTCTAGAAAAAATAATGGATTGCTTTAAATGTGTTACTAGTTTGAGTAGTGATGTTAAGACTACACAGTGCCCTTTTTAAAGACAGTAATATTGAAAGTAATTTGTGTTTTCTTTTTAGATTATTTTATTAAGTTGATTCTTTAAATAAAAAATTTATTACCGGTCTTTATTTTAAAAATTACAAATTTTTCTTGTATAATACTCAATTTTTAAAGTTTTTTAGTTATTTTCAGTGATTTCTGTTCCTTAGATTATTGAGAACAAAAGTTAGTATGGAATTGAACATTTCCAACTAATTTTCCCAACTAAAAATTCCTTGTTGAATTTTAATAATTATTTTTACAGCTAAACCTGGAAAAAATCAAATTTTTTAAAACTATTAATTTAAGATTTTAGAAAAAATAACTAGTGCTCTCAGACCGAAATCCATACTAACTTTTAAAGAACATATACAGTGGACCCCAAAAGTGTTCGTACACTTGCAATTTCCCAAAAAATTTAATGTTTTCGACTAATAAAAATTAATATATTGTAATTGTAATTTTTTTATGATATCTGCAACGTGTTCTTAATAGAATGACATAATTATTTTTAAAAAATGATCTAACTATTATTTTTAAAAATTAATAATCAAAACGCTATTGAAAAATTACGCCACGAAAGTCTTCGTTCACCTAACAAAAATCTCAACTTAGCTCTAAATATTGTATTTTTTCTTACTTTAGTACTTAGTAGGATATCTTTTAGTGTAGACAATAACTTTTAAATGTTTTTGGTATAGATTTAATCAGTTTTTTTGTAATTTCTGCATCGGTTTTCCTCCATGCTTCTGTTATTATTAGTTTACTTCCCATTATGTGTTTATACCTATGTCATGTTTTCTTTATTTTAAAATCAAATTCTCACCAATATGTTCTACTGGGCTAAATAAACTGATTGAGGAGGTGTTTTCAGAATTTTGGACAGTTATAGAGACACCAGCGGCGTACTTTGAGAGCAGAGCGCTTGGCGTCAATATCCTGTTATAAAATGAAGTAGGCTCCTGTATCAGGGCCACCGCGTGGGGGTGGCAAAATTGCTCACCGCACAAGGGCGCCTGGGGCAGGGGGCGCCAAAATTTATAGTACTTATTGTTTTTTAATTTAATGTTACTTACATAAAAGTTTTTAATAAAAAACTTGCAATTTTACATGTTTTATATTTTCTTAACAATAAAATAAGATTTTAATTTTTAAATTTTGTATATATATATATATATATATATATATATTATATAATTTAATTTTGTTTTCGTTTCTGCTGATTGTTTTCGTTTGTGTAAAACAAAATTTGATTTCTGATACGAACAATAAAAACACGTTCCGTGTGGAGTTCGCGCTGTTATACGGAATGTGTTCAAAATCTAAGAATTTGTAACATGTAACACAACAGGAATTGGGAATGATTTGTATCAGCATAAATTTTTATTCATTATATACTGAGAAGATGTTGTGGCTCAACGTCGTTGTTTTGTTTGCTTTTTTTGCAATGATAATATATATACATTTTTAAATTTATGAAAATCGCTTGGTTTTTCTTCTGCAAATCATATTTTGCTTCATGTATACTGTTATTAAATTGTTCTCAAAACTCGAAAAAAAATGTTTATCGCAGCATTTCTCAAACTGTGAGGCATGCCCTCCAGGAGGGCGTGATAACCCTGCTTGGGGGCGCGAACGTATCGCTAAAAATCGAAAACAAAAGATATAAAATAAAAATCAGTTTGATAAAATAATTACAAAGTAAAATACATTATTATATAACAAAAAATAAAATATACAAATTCCCACTGATATAATACTCAACACTTATAAATGCATGAGTACTGCACAAATTATTTGATAATTAAGTTATCAACACTCAATGAAAAACAAGTTTAGTAATTATTAGTGACCCCCTGGTCTTGTCATATACAAAATATTTATCTTGATAAATAGTGCGGTTAATAATTAAAATCGTATTGTATTGTAGTTTGGGACGTCTCAAGGCATGGGCCAACTAGGCCCGGGCCCAGGACCTCGCTCTCAGTGGGGTCCTCATTTCGTTCTCGACTCGGTCCGAAGATCATGATCCGGATAATTTTAATGTTGTCAAATATTATTCCCGTACATTCCCTCCGAAAAACAGTTAATTTCAAACTGCATGTCAATTTGCAAGAGTGATAAGACTGTATTATTATGTGATGACCGTTGTCCAGTGGCGTAACGTACCCCCCGCTACCAAGCCTGCTTTTCCGGTTAGGCACGCTAGGTACATGCCTAGGGCGCAAAAAATTGGAGGAAGAAAAAAAAAAGAGAAAAAAAAATTATAATTACAGAGAACGTGCAACCGCCCAGTGTTTATTAAAAACCCAATCTTTCTCTTTCATTTTTATATCTAAATGATCAAATCTTCGTTTCAGTATTGGCCAAATTATTATGTAAATCGCTTGGCTTTTCTTCCCCAAATCATATTTTGTGTCGTATACCTGTTATTAAAGTGTTCTCAAATCTCGAAATAAAATCTTTATCGCAGCGTTTCTCGAACTGTGGGGCGCGCCCCCTAAGAAGGGCGTGATAACCTTACTTGGGGGGGGGAGCACGAGCATATTACGAAAAGTCGAAAATAAATATTTAAAATAATTATCAATTTAATAAAATAATTTGCAATTTAAAATAATTACAAAGCAGAATATATATTCCTATATAACAGAGATGCACAACCTTTTTAGGATGAGGGGCCAAAAAATTTAATAGGATCATATCGAGGGCCAAAGTATTACGCGATGGCAAATACGTTATAAACTTGAAAGCACTGTTTTATGACAATATGCATTTATCACAATTATTACTTACTCAGGTACACATTATACAGTTGATAAATAGATGAAACACAAACACTTTCAAAAAGATTAAAGTACTTTAGCTCAAAAAAAAAAATTCCTGCTAAAAAGGTTGCAAGTTTGAAATTATACAACAAAGGAAAGTTTTGCTAACTATACAGAGAACATAATTTAAATTTTGAAAAAAAGTTAGTACTTAAAATTTGTAAAATTTAATGAGACGGCTGGAACTGAATATTTGAAGTTATTGATTTTACGTTGGGCTTAAGACTTGTTGTAGCAATACGTAGGACAGAAGAAAGGTTCTTATCTGCTATTCTATTTCTTATTTTTTATTTGTTTCAATTCATTAGTGAGAAAATTTGCTTACAAATGTAAGTGCTGCCAAAGAAAGTGGCGCATACAGCTGCATTTTGCTTTAAGTACGAAACTTCCTCGGATAAGTTTTTATAAAATTCTAATATCGATTTTTCTTTGAATTGATTTTTGATAACTTCAGAGTTCTGTAAATCAATTAAGGCTAACTGCATACTCTAATCCACTAGATTTATATCAACAGAAAATGGAGAAGAAAAAACATCAATTTTTGTTTGGCACTTTTTTAAATCTAAAAACCGATCATCAAATGCATTGCACAAGATTTGAATTTGTTACTCATACTGCACATTCATGTGTGGAAATTTTTTTGCCAGGAGGGAAAGTGAGCAAAATTTTTAGTTTTTAGCTGGTTTTGAAACAAACATAATTTTTGTTTAAATGCCTTTACGTTATTTATCAGTTGAAAAATAAATTGATTCTTTCCTTGTAGCTTTGTGTTTAAGTCATTCAAATGGCCTGTTAAGTCTGTGAGAAAAGCCAAATCACACTGGAAATTTGCTTCTTTTAATTTTCTAGTATTTTTCTAGTATTTCTAGTTGCATTTCTAGCAGTCACTTAGAAATGCAACAATTTCATCAAATACTTCCATAAAACGCTTAAGTGCAACTCCTCGGCTGAGCCATCTAACTTCTGTGTAACAAAGAATATCAAAAGGCAGATCATCAACATCTTTTAAAAATTCTTTAAATTGCCTATGTTTGAGGGCATTACTACGAATAAAGTTAATTGCTTCAGATACACACTGCATTAAGGTTGCAAATCCTAATTCTTTACCACATAAACTCTCTTGATAAATAATGCAATGAAGCTGCAACAGTTCTACACCACAATGGGCAAGGCGTTCTTTTAGCAGCGTAACCATTCCAATTTTCGTGCTAATCATTGATTTTGCTCCATCTGTGCCACTTTACGTTATACTCTTTTGCCACAGCAATCTTGCAACTACATATTAAGTATGTGAAAGTATCATTGTAATATATAAAACAGTATTTATCAGTATTTATCTTGAAATTTTCAATTTTGAAAATCCCCGTTTCTCTCTCTCATTATCTAAAATATTTTATATGGCTTTATAAATAAATGATATAAGACTAAAAATGCGAAATCAAAAAAAATATATCCATTCTGTGATAACGATTTCAACAATTCCGAACTACTAGCAAAACCACGGGGTTCTTAAAAAGAATAATCATTGCAGCTAAGTAGAAGTTAAAAATTATTATTGGTAACGCTCGCCATGAAGAAAAACGTGGGTTCGATAGGTACTTTTGATTGGCTCAGCTTAATTTCGAATCGAGACTGTTCCTGCACGTACACGTGAATACGAACTTCTCTGCATCCAGACCATGCGATGGAAGAAATAATGGCTTCCGATTATCACATCCGCGAGCTTCTCCTATACGAAAACTCGTACTCGTAGATAGCCATGAAGTAAATATATTTAAAAGCCGCGTATTAAATTAAAAAAAAAAACTTAATGAACAACTGTAAAACAATTATTCGCTGTAATACTGTTTTCGTATACGATTTTTCCCTGTTTAATTAAAAAATTTCAATTCCATATTAGATTACTTTTCTTTTACAATACACATTCGCGGGCCAACTTTAAAGGCTTCACGGGCCAAAATTGGCCCGCGGGCCATAGGTTGTGCATCCCTGCTATATAATAAAAAATGAAATACACATTCAAACTGATATAATACGCACTACTTATAAATGTATCAGTTCTGCACGAAGTATTTGATAATTAATTTATCAATATTCAATTAATAAATTATAATTTAAAAAAACTAAAGAACACTCTTTTATACTGAATCGAACTAAAAAGTAAAAAAATAATTCTTATTATAAGAATAAAATGATGAACGAGAAAATTAATGTGATTGGGGTAAAAGCGTTGGGTGCAATTTCGGAATTGAAATATAGCAATTGATATATTTATGGAACACCCCACACTTTTACCCCAATGACATTCATTTTCTCGTTCATCATTTTATTCTTATATTAAGAATTATTTTTTTACTTTTTAATTCGATTCAGTATAAAAGCGTGTTCTTTAGTTTTTTTAAATTATAATTTATTCACCTTTTAAACGTATTGCTAAAATGTTAATTCGTATCATCACTTCTAAACGTATTCTTTATAAAAATAAAAAATATTTAGCAGTTAGAACATAAATTTTTTTTTTTCACATGCACGAGCATTTTTTTTTTATTTTCATTTTCAGAAAAATGTTTATATTATGGTAAGGAAGTGCAAGCACACACCCACCCTCCACTTTCTCAGATACAGAACACTTTTTTGTTTGGTTTATTTCTATTAACCACAAGTGTATTTTATGTTTGCATATAATTAGTTTTACATTCAAAACACTCGCTTTAGGGTTACACCTTATTCTTTTAGTCGCTAAATCTGAAATTGGTCGCCAAATCTGGAAATGGTGTATGGAATTAGTCGCCAAATCTGAAAATGGTATATGGAATTTGTCGTCAAATTTGAAAATCGGGTATGCAATAAGTCGCCAAGTCTGGATGTGGTATATAGAATTGTCGCCAAATCTGATTATCCTTATTCCTGACGATCCTGAAGAGGACAATGGAACAAAATTATGAAATTATTGTATTGTCATCGGTCCTTGACAAGTGTGCAAAATTTCGAATTGATCTGACCTTTTAAAGTGGGTAAAAATCAAGTTCCAAGATTCCGTTACATGCAAGTGAAACTTATAAAAGCGTGTTAAAAACAGGTTCAATAATTTCTAGTGACTCTCCTGGGCTTGTCATATACAAAACTGAATATTTATCTAATTAGTGCGTTTATAATTAAAATCGTATTGCATCGTAGTTTTACCATCAAAATACATTATAATTACATTCAGCACATTGTTATTGTAAGAAGTGGGGCGCGATGAAAATTATGACTGAAAATTGGTCGCAAATACTGAAAGTTTGAGAAGCACTGCTTTATCGCGATCTACAACTCTTTTTGGTATCATGAATTCCTTTAGATTCTAAGCAGGATATCTATACACAAGGGCAGCCGAATTTGCGATTACTTCCAAATTTAAGATATAAATATAAAAGGTTGCAACATAACTGTAATCGTCGCAATTCAGTTGAAAGTAGCATTCTATTTTTAATAACAGTATGATTCATAATAAGCTAGTTTCCTGTCTCAGTATTTCGCAATCTTCTCTTATGATGATGCAATTTTACTGATGTAATTTTGTCCCTCCTCCTCTGTTCTTTTGCAGCTATATTTTTTTAAGATAATTATAATAATAAAGTATTAAATTTTTATGTTCATGCATATTTTTGCATCATTTCCTGTCTATCTCGGTGGACCATTTTGTAGCTCTAAGCCCTCTATTGGATGCGAGTTCGATCCTCCCGAATAAATTAATTGCTAGGGATTCTACAACTACCTTTTATAGCGTAGCATTACGTTTATGCTTCCTTTTAACGTCAGTAAATACTCGAGCTCATACAAATCGTATTAGATAAATTATTAAACTAAAATTATGGATTAAAAAAAAGAAAGAAACCAAGTGGGGTGCGTGTAAGTGCAAACAACGCCAAGAAAGAGAAGACAGTAAGTAAAAATTGTAGCTTTGTATATATTTAAAATATTCCCATATTTTTACTTTTTTTATACTTGATAGAATTCAACCAAGATAGAGCCCTCATTTTTTTGCACCAGGGCCTTTAAATACCTAGCTACGCCACTGCCTTCAGGAAATCGGTTTTTTTTTTCAAAGAGAGAGAGTTGACGCAATTTTAAACCAGTAATTTCTTCAATTTTACTTCATTCCTTTAAAACTGCAAACAATAATTATGACTTTACTTTTGATTTATGTATTTTGTATTTACCCTTAAGACTTAAAAAATGTACAAACATTTTTATCATATTAACATAAAATCAAAAAACATACATTTATTATTCGCTTTCCTTTACAAAGGAGGCAGTGAAAATAATATCCAGCTTAATGAAATCTAATTAAAAAAATTTTTTATTCTGTAAATTTTCCTTGTTACATCAGCTAATTTTAAGATTTTTGTCTATATATATATATATATGTTTCAATGGACTTTTATTGTACTTTTATGATGATTAATATGCATCAATACTTGTTTTCTTTGCTTGAATACATCTCCCCAAAACACACTTTTCTATGCAAGAACAGTTTTATAAAGTTTAATTATTAGTGTAATCATGAAATTCCAAAAAGTAATACTTAAGGTAGTACTGGTATTGAATTTTTTTTCACGAACTTCAAAGTTTAATTCTTAGCATCGATATTTTGGCACTGATCGCACTTGCATTGAGCCATAGAAATAAAAATAAATAAATAAAAAATATCTATAATACTTCTTCATTTTTGAGGGAATGAATAATGTTATGCCTGTGTGTGAAACTTGATTTATAAATAATATAAAAAATATTAATTGGAGCATGACAGTCTTAACGCGACTGTTGCTGGGATGGGGGATCTTTTTCCTGGAAGCTCATATCAAGTAGGTGTCTGATACTTTCGATATCTTGTTTCACTAACTGGTTCTTTCTTGAAAGTATACCGATCCCCGGTCAAGAATTCACTTTAAAAATAATAAAAATAAATGCAGTAAAATATTCTTGATTCAAATGATACTACAGAAAAACTAGCTCTCAGAAACAGAAATATTTGCTTTCATAATAAACAAGGAAACAGAAGTTGATTGTAAATTAATGTTTACAACATGTGTAACTGATAGAAAGGCTGGTTAGTATGAATTTTTTTGCCTTAATTTTGTAGAATTATTCTTTGTTGAAAATTTCATTCACCTTTTTGTACAACGTTTGTGATATGATTTATATTTGCACAATTCATCATATTATGAATATAATACTGTTTACGTCTTGTATCATACAAAGATTTAAAAATTCAAATTTATCGTAACCAGATTATTCACTGAACATTTGGTTACTGAAATACACAGAAAAGCATTTATTACATATGATTAAATCGTCAAAATACTACTCATTAATTCTGGATACTACACCTGATATTAGTCATACCGAACAGTTGACCGTTGTAATTCGATTTGTTTATAAGAACGAGGAAACCAATAAAGCCCAAATTGAAGGGCATGTTTTAGGATTTCAATCTGTCGACGACACTACTGGACAGGGTTTGTATGAGTTCCATAAAAGGGCATTTAAAATCGTTAGAGCTAAATTTATCAGATTTACGAGGCCAATCTTACGATAATGGTGCTAATATGAGAGGAAATCACAAAGGATTGCAACAAAAAATTATTGAAAATAATTCGAAATCACTCTATATCCCCTGCTTTGCCCATTCTTTAAATTTAGTTGTAAATGGTGTAGCTAAAATTTCCTTCGAAACAGTTAATTTCTTCGGAGTAGTGCAGGAGCTTTACAACTACTTTTCTTCATCCGTTAAACGTTGGTCTATTTTGTAACAGTATGTTGAAAATCTAACTTTATAGCCACTCTCCAACACCAGATGGGAAAGTAGAACTCAAGCTTTAAGACTGTTGAAAAATGATTTGAAGAGAATTTTGAAAGCGTTAATAATATTCAAGAAGATCAAACAAGAGACATGGAATCAAGAACCCAAGCAAAAAATTTGATTCAGAAGGTTTCCACGTTTAAATTCATTTTTTCCATTAACATCTGGTACGATATTTTAAATTTAATAAATGTAGTAAATCAAATAATGCAAAATTCTAAATGTGATTTACAAATCGTGACTGACAATTTACAAAATCTTATATCAGAACTAAAGAATCGTAGATCAGATGAAGCGTATGAACATGCAATTGCCAATGCAAGTATCGTTGCTGATGATTTGGGGGTGGATACTGATTTTTCACAAAGTCGAAACAGGTTTAAAAAGAAACTATTTCAAGATGAACAAACCGACGAACCAATCAACAATCCAAGACAAAATTTTAAGGTTGAATTTTACAGTATAATATTAGACACTGCTATTTCTTCAATTTCAGAAATATTTAGTCAATTAAAAGAACATTACAATTACTTCAAGGTAGTATACACTATATACCTAATTTAAAAAACTGGAGTGACAATGAAATTTTAAAACACAGCGAAGAATTAGAACGAAAATAAACGGATATTAAAAATATTAATGGAAAGGACATAGATGGATTAAATTTGTTTGAAGAAATAAAATCTTTGCGAATGTTTTACCAAAGAGGATATGTCACCTATTGATGTTTTGTTGTTGTTGTTGTCGTGTCCTTCCCGCAGGGAAGGAATGAAAGCTGCCATTACCTGTGAGACAGGTTGGACTTCTTAACGATAGAAGGCGACACCACCTATCTCCCCTTTCACAATTTTGGCATGGAACTGAAGGGGAGGGAAATATTCTCCAGCCCCATGCACTCGTGGTTTCTGCTGCGACCGCCCACAAGACTTTCGAACCCACTGATTTAACGAGCACGTACTCCGTCTATACGTGGTATTTACTGGCATCGGGCGGGTAGCCTAGTGCTTTAACCACTAGGCTACCCACGGCTTTATGGATTTCTTTAACCCTGCCAGTTTCAGTGGCTACTGGAGAGCGAAGTTTTTCAAAACTTAAAATTATAAAAAACTACATGCGATCTACTATGGCGCAGGGGAGATTTTCGTACTTCTCAATTATATCCATAGACAGCGAAATTTTGGATAAATTAAATATAAAGGAATTGATACGAGCATTTGTAGTTGCTAAAGCTAGGAGAATCAATATTTAAATATATTTTCTAATTTTTATATTTTACTTAAAAAGTTTTATATCATTTTTGCTTTGTTTTGTTTTTAAAATTTATGCGATAGTAAGAAAACAATAAGACAAACGTGTTTTATTATTATAATTTTAAAGCTTTTCAGTTCAAAAGTCAAATTTCGAATACTACAAAAGACTATTTGACATATAATTTGTAGCACTTTATAAGAGTGTAACAGAACCCCATAAAGGGGCCCCGAATTTCAACTTGAACAAGGGTGCCTAATACCCACGCGGCGGCCCTGTCCACCTACACAAATGAATTGGGTGCAGATTTTATAGAGTAGAGATCCACAAAAATGAAATCCCCCAAGTTGCAGTGCGGGGTCTTTATAGATAATTATTTCCATATTTAAACTATTAGACGCAGTCTTTAAATTTGATAAATAGATTCCTTTCATAGAGTAGAGATCAGCTACAAGATGGGTTTTGAGAAAATGGCCTTCCAAGTGGCGTTGCTGAGGATTAAGGGGCGTAATAGATAAATATTTCCGTTTTTAAACTGCTTGAAAATTAGGAGGCATGTAAATATCCTCTTCAAAATGGGTTTTAGGAAAATTGATCTCCAAGGGGTGTTGTGGGGGATTAAGGGGAGATATAAATAACTATTCCGTTTTTTAAACTATTAAACGCACACTCCTGAAATTTGGAAAGCAGATTCCTCTCACAGGGTAGAGATACGCTACAAAATGGGTTTCGTGAAAATCAACCCCCAAGTGGCGTTGAGGGGCTTAAGGGGCATTATAGATAATTATTTCCTTTTTTAAACTACTGGACGTACAGTTTTAAATTTGATAATCAAAATCTTTTCATGGATTAAAAATCCCCTATATAATGTGTTTTGTGAAAATCGACCCCTAGGTGGCGTTGCGGGGCTCAAGGGACGTTATACATATTTTTTTTTCCATTTTTAATTTATTAGACTCTCAGTCTTCAAATCTGGTAAACAGATTCCTTTCATTGAGTACAGTTACCAAAATGGGTTTTGTGAAAACAGACCCCAAGTAGCGTTGCAGGGCTCAAGGGTTGTTATAGATAAGTATTCCCATTTTTAAACTATTAGACGTACAGTCTTGAAATTTGGTAAGCTGTTTCCTTTAATGGAGTAGAGATCTACTACAACATGGGTTTGGCGAAAATCAACCCTCAAGTTTCATTTCGGGGGATTAAGGGGCGTTACACACAATTATCTCCATTTTTAAACTATTAGATGTACAGTCTTGAAATTTGGGAAGCAGATTAGTTTCATAGAGAAGAGATCCACTAGAAAATGGATTTTACGAAAATCGAGCCACAAGAGGCGTTGCGGGGGCTTAATGGGCGTTACACAGAATTATCTCCATTTTTAAACAATTAGATGAACAGTCTTGAAATTTGGGAAGCAGATTAATTTCATAGAGAAGAGATCCACTACAAAATAGTTTTTAGGAAAATCGACCCCCAAGTGGCGTTGTGGGGGCTTTATAGATAATTATTTCCATTTTTAAACTATTAAACGCACAGTCTTTAAATTTGGTAAGCAGATTCCTTTCATATAGTGGAGAACCTCTACAAATCTATATATATAAAGGAGAAAAGCGACTCACTTACTGACTGATTGACTGACTAATCACGATATCTCTGGAACTATTAAACTACAGACTTGATATTTGGTAGACATGTTCCTTTCATAGAGTAGACATCAGCTAAGAACGGTTTTTCCGAAATTCGAAACGCAAGTGGCATTACGGGGGTTAAGGGGCGTTATAAATAATTGTTTCCATGTTTAAACTACTCGATGTACAATTTTGAAATTGGGTAAGCAGATTCCTTTCATACAGATCCGCTACAAAATGAGTTTGGGGAAAATCGACCCCCAAGTGGCGTTGCAGGGGCTTAGGGGGCATTATAGATAATTATTTCCATTTTTGAACTATTCGGCGCACTGTGTTTAAATTTGATCAATAGATTCCTTTCGTTGAATAATGATCAGTTACAAAATGGGTTTTGTGAAAACAGACTTCGAAGTGGCGTTGCGGGGGATTAAGGGGCTTTATAGATAAATATATCCATTTTTAAACTACTTCACCTACCTGCTTGAAAATTGGTGCGTGAGTTTCTTTCATGGAGTAAATATCAACTACAAAATGGATTTTGGGAAAATTGAATCCCAAGGGGTGTTGCGGGGGCGGGGGGTTTAAGGGGCGTTATAAATTCCAATTTTTAAGTTATTACACGTACAGTCTTGAAACTTAGTAATCAGATTCCTATTCATAGGGTAGAGATACGCTACAAAATGGGTTTCGTGAAAATTGCCCCCAAGTGGCGTTGCAGGACTTAAGGGGCGTTAGAGATAATTATTTCCATTTTTAAAGTATTAGATGCAGTCTTTATATTTGATAAATAGATTTCTTTCATAGAGTAGAGATCAGCTATAAGAAGGTTTTGTGAAAACAGATCTCTAAGTGGCGTTGTGGGGGATTAAGTGGCGTAATAGATAAATATTTTCGTTTTTAAACTACTTCACCTACCTGCTTGAAAATTAGTAGGTAAGTTTCTTTCATGGAGTAAATATCCGCTACAAAACGGGCTTGGGGAAAATTGACCACCAAGGGGGGTTAAGGGCGGATATAAATAATTATTTCTATTTTTAAACTATTAGACGCACAGTCTTGAAATTTGGTAAGCAGATTCCTCTCATAGGATAGAGATACACTACAAAATGTGTTTTGTGAAAATCGACCCTAAGCCGCGTTGCGGGGATTCAAAGGGCGTTATTGATCATTTTTTTTTTTGCATTTTTAATTTAGTGGGCGCACAGTCTTCAAATTTTGCTAAGCAGATTCCTTTCATAGAGTGCAATTCCTCTACAAAATGAGTTTTGTGAAAACAGACCCTGAAGTGGCGTTGTGGGGGCTCAAGTGGTGTTATAGATAATTATCCCCATTTTTAAATTATTAGACGTACAGTCTTGAAATTTGATAAGCAGATTCCTTTCGTAAAGTAGAGAACCGCTACAAAATGGGTTTCGCGAATATCAACTACTAAGTTTAATTTCGGGAGATTAAGAGGCGTAATCGATAAATATTTCCATTTTTAAACTATTTGATGATCCTGCTTGAAAATTGGTAGGCATGTTCCTTTCATGGAATAGAGTTTCTCTAACAAAGAGTAAAACGAAAATTGACCCCTATGGATGGTTGCGAGGGGTCAAGAGGAGTTACAGAAAAAAATTCCTGTTTTTAATTGTTAGACCCATATACTTGAAATTTGTTAAGCATGTTTCTTTTGTTGAATAGGGATCCACTAAGAATGCATTTTAAGCAAATCATGTTCTGGGGGGTGCAGGGGGTTACTGGGACGTATTGACAAAAAAAAATTCCTTTTTTCGAGCTACAAGGACTATAACAATGAAATTTGGTTTGCATTTTTCTTTTGCTGAATTGAAATCTGCTAAGAGCGGTTATTTTGGAAAATGGCTCTCAACGGGATTACGGGGATATTGATAGTAAAACTTTTGTTTTTTTCTCTTAGATTTAGACTTGAAATTTGGCTTGCATGTTCAATTTACGGAGTAGAGATCCACCGAAAATTGGTTTTGCGGGAATCCACTTGGTTTTTGGGTTACGAAAGAGCAAACATCAATCTATACTTCAATTTTAGAGATTTTTAAAAAATACAAATTAAATGAGTTCTGCCCTTTTTTTTTCTTTAACAGGCAACAGGTAAAGGTATAAGTATATTTTTCAATACAATCGAATTCTTAATGCTAGGACTTAGATATCAATAATTTATACATATATATAATCAGTAAAAATTTATAAAACATCATGAAATACCCAGCGAAGCGGGCGGGTAACGGCTAGTATATATATATAAAACAGTACTTCTTTATAAAATATCATGAAATACCCAGCGAAGCGGTTGGATATAACGGCTAGTATATACATATAACTAAAATTACGTTCAAAATTTTAACCTCAATATCTTTAGCATTATACAGACTGTTTCCCTCTTTCCCCCAGCTACTCTTTGTTATCTAATTGGAGAATTTTTCAACAAAATTTTCTTCATTTTTCTATTTTATTTTTCTTATTTTTATTTATTTCATTTCATTTTTAGAATTCTTCTCCCCCTTTTCTTTTCCCCTCTCCATTATGAGCCATATTCCAGCTAGAATATTATTCCATTTAGCTACCATATCAACTCTTGCTATTTTTTATTAATTTTATAAGTTATTGAATAATTTTTGTAACCGCAGCTAATATAAGAATGTAAGTTATACTAATCTTATTTTTGTAACATTTTGAATTTTGGTAAGGTTTAAAAAATATACTTTTCATTCATCGTTCCTCCGACACATTTAGTTTAAATTTTAATTTAAAATTCGCAATCAACAAACGTAAAACATTACAATGTGAAAAAATACATTCCTAGAGAGAGAGAGTCATTTAATATATCTTTAAATAAATACATTGTTATGTGTGAGGGGGGTGGAACGTGATCCCCTCTTTCTTTTTTCTGCATATTAATAAAAAAAAGAACAGTTTTCTTCCAAAATTTTTGAGTGAACTGAAACCAATGTAATTATGTTTTTGCGTGAGATATCAAATAAGAATTTTTGCACCAAATTTTTGCCTTAGGAAAATGATGTTTTTTCAAGTTAGATTTAGTGTTTTTTTTTTTTTTTTTTGCATGTTCTAAATTTAAAATCGCCATAAAGAGAGGGAGAAACTATTTGAAAACTATAATATTTCTTCCAAGGGGGACTTTGAATAATTAGTAACTCCCGCTATAATACTACAAACAAAATTCTTTTTAATGCCTGAGTAATACAAAAAAGATACCCCTTTCTTAGATTGCTAAAGCTTTTTCAAGGACTTATGGCGCCATCTAGAGTAATACAAAGTTTTCATATTATTTAATCTCTTATTCAATAATGCAGCACTAAGAATTATGACAAAATTTATACGTTAACAATTTCTGTGAAATAAAGTTACCTGATACTTCTCAAACCAATAAAAGTTTGAAATTAATAGCATTTAATCACTACCCTGTATATGGGCAGTCAATATCGCACTTTTTTTGCAGAAAAATTCGTTTCCGACTTTTCTTTCAATCCATTCCTGAAATATCAAAATTTAAAACCTCAAGAAATTGGTAGTTTACTGTATGAAAATTGAACAAAGTCCTATATTTATTCCTAAATAAAGAGCTTAATTTAGAATAAAAAATTAAATTGAGAAATAATGCTGAAGCATTCAAAAAATAAGTCCTTGGATTATATGAGAGTGGTACGAATAAAAATGAGGTTACAAAGTTTTTCTTTAGTGTACAATAAATATAGAAAAAATACCATATATTTGTCAAAACAATGTTAAATATTTGCCTTATCGACAGTTCGCTACTGCTAATCAATTGCATGGGAAATCTAAAGGGTCAAAATTCGAAAAGTCTTGTTCGGACAGAGGAAGTCCTAAGGAAGGATTAAATCTAAAATGCTTATAGTCAACAGGTGAGACTATACAAGTATATAAATATTTTCAGATAAAATATTTTTCAGATAAGGCCAGAAAACGAGAGAGAGTTACTTTGCTTTTGTGGAGTGAGTGAGTGAATGAATATTAACGTCCCACTGTTCAGCTACACGAGGGCTTTTTTGGGGACGGTCCGCGTAATTTTGAACCATGGTCAAGTGACGCGGACGACACCTGAGCTGGCACCCCCCTCTCCTAACTACCACACCACACCAACGGGAGGACGTTTGAGCTCTCGACAGATTTAACGTGCATCGCGCCCCTACACGGCGGATCTTTAGTGGTACTAGGATCGAACCCATGACAAACTAGCCATGATCTTGCTTTTGTGGAAAGCTTGCCTTAAAACAGAAATTTGAAAGAGCCTCAGGACCGATCCTAGGGCTCGGCCGCCCACGTGCTAACACTTAACGTGCCGCCCCTCTAGAGCACTTTTCACATTTTGACTAATACTTAACATTAACGTTACAAACTCATCTAATAGTATAAGAGTAATAAGAAAAACATTAATATAAAGATGCAAAGACAAGAAAATCACTTCTTTCCTCTATATTTTGTTTTTATAAATTGTAAGGCAAATATTATTGAATTAAAAACGTTTATTTTCCATACTGAATTTAAACACTCCAATGTTTTAGGTAATATTAACCATTGTAACGATGTGAGACATTAAGCTGCTTTACTGGGTAGTGTGCGGGCTCATACATACTTGCCAAAAGGCATTTTATTCCAAATTAATTAAACTAAACATTATGTTCAATAGTAAATTTTTGCTCCTCATAGCCTTCCGCTGTATAAAAGCTCTTGTCCCATTAAAGATTTTGAGATGATCAGCTCCCGGGATTGGCTGTCCCCACAACACTTTTTGCTGAGATCGGAATGTCCCATCTGTGCATTCTGATCACCCTGTTCATCAAACCTGCAAAGTGATGTCGAGAAGAGTTCGACTAATGATCAGACGCTACACCCTGTTGAAAATTTTCGTAAAGCAACTTTTGCAAAAATCATTTTTGTGACGCATTTATTAAGCATCGATCCACATTACTCTGTCAGTGGAGTGATAAGCTAGAAAACCTTTTCTATTGGGATATTGCCGACTCTGCCATAAATTTTGCTATCAAATGAAGGATGTGTGTCAAGAGTAAACAGTAATGGACAGTGGACACACACACTGTGCATTAACATTATTTTTTTTTTTAAATTATGCTATTCTTTCGGTAAGTCATGACTTTGATCTTTCCATTACTATTTAAAATTCAGCATATTTATTCGACTTATACTATAAGTCTTATTTTAATAAATTCGTAAAAAAATTTGCTAGATTGATAGAATTATATGCGGCTGCTCACCTGCTAAGATCGGCCCTGAAGAGCGTTGCATTTGGTTTTGATGACAAAACAATGAGAAATTAAAAACTCCATTCGACTTTCTGAAGTTTAACCACAAATCCCCCATCTGTTGGTCATCCTAATTCAGTTCCTCGCAGGGTCTCTATCTGCCTGCAACTATTTGTATCCTCACAGTCAGCTCATTCTAGTTTCACCCAATTAAAATTTCGTAGTCGCCTATCTTGGGCCTTTCAGACGAAAAGCCCCTGAACACAATGTTAACAACAGAATTCATCGAGTAATTTCGTGGCTAAAAGTATAAAAGTAGACATTCAATCGTAACGAGAGAGAAAAAAAGGCAGCAATACACTAATGCGTAGATTAATAAACGTATTGCAAGTTCAAAACCAGCAATCTTAAGCGACATCATGTATCAAATCACTGTTCTTTCAACCAACATTTTCCAGCTGGTGGTAAATTTAGATGAATTAAAATACTTCCTCTAAAAACAAAGTTAAATTACCAAGTCAAAAAAAGTCACGCAAGTGTTAATTAAAAAGAGAAGCAACGTAATATAAACATAAAATAATTATAATCAACGAAGCCTTCAGTATTTCTGGAGCAAAACGTCTTTACACTGAAGGAGAGTTTATAAAAAGAAATGCTACTGGTGTAATTACAATTTTAGAATAAGAAAAATTTTTAAAAAATGCTCAAACTGATTGAAAAAATATCTGTTTCTAGAAATATTGCAGAAAAGTTAATTTCCGATTATGTCAAGTTACTTGCAAAAGTATTTGAGGAACTGCTGAGCTCTGACTCTGAATTAAAACGAGTCTGCAAACAAATGTAAGCCACAAGTAGCAGTATTTTTTCGCTATCTAACAAATAATCTAGGGTGTAACGGTTACATTTAAACTCTGCCTTCCCTTGACAAATAACGACAGCCAGGTGGCGCTACTTGTTCTTGGGGTAAAAGAGAACGTTTTTCATGAGATCTTGTTTTCCGCCGGACGGTCCCCGAGCCATGGATACACGTGGAGTCAGGGAAAGCCTTTCCCTCCTTTGATGTCTTATGTTATTTTGTTTGTGTGTGTGTATCTCCTTGTGTTGTGGAACTTCATGAACATTAAAAATATCTTGTTCCTGTAACCATCAAAGGCTGCATTACTTAGTATTTCACAACATGGGAGTATTACAATGGCTGCCCAACGTGTTTTCTTTTACCGGTATTTTGCTTTCCTTCGACAAGTAACCACGTGTATAAGTGTTATGTATGTGTCGCCCTGACACTAAATGTGAAAGTGCACGATTTTATTGGAAAACCCAAAGTGAAAGTGCTATGTGTGTCTTGCTCTGACACTAAATGTGAAAGTGCACGATTTTATTGGAAAACCAAATGTGAAAGTGTTATGTGTGTGCCAGAGGAAAAAATCATCGATAGTGTGTTGAGTAAAAAGTGAAAATATCTTATGTGAATTCATCTTATGTCATTTAAATGCGCGAATGGTGCTTGCAACATATATATATATATATAATCTGTTCTTTTAAAGAAAAATCTCTTTCAGAGATTGTGTGGTTGAAGAAAACGAAAAATTAAATCTGTGAGTAGATGCAACAAATCTTTTGTAAATAATATTGAAGAATGTGATTGTGTATGTTTCTTAAAATATTAATATATATATTTTGTTTCAAATAATTTAATATTCTTGTTTATTCTTATTTCAATCTGCTGTTTAAAATACCTTGAAATTTAAACTGTGAAAGATCATTTCTGCTTTCAAACAGAAGCAACTTGTTTAACAATATTCATAAATATATGTGTGTTTTAAAATAATTGCTATATAATAATTTGCTACAAACAATTGCTATATTGAGTAAACGATGAAATTCTTGGTTATAATTATCCGAAGTCGAATAATTTAAAAAAAAAAAAGTTCAAATATTAAAAAGAAAAGTATATGAGTATCCACTTCCTTTTTCTGTGCTTGTGTTAGTTTAAACTATGATTCATCCAGAGAATGTGATATGCTGAATAGGCAAATAAATAAAATAGGGAGTAGACAGTTCAAGGCTGTTTGCAAAATGTTCTTTATGACTGAGTTCTATTGATTTTTTTTATTTTATTATTTTTGTTGTTGCTGATAGAATAATAAGCATATTTTAAGTGTTTGAAGGTATTATGGTATATTTTGGATATAAATGAATGATCATTATAAGGATTTTCACAATCAAATAAGGGGGGATTTACAATTGTCATTATTTAAAGTGTATATATATTAGGTACTTTGAGAATTTCATATTCCTAATTGAGATTCACAGTGTGGTATATTTAGCCTTTAAATGTTTTTCATGTAATAAGTATATACTTTTAGCATAGCATAACATGTAGTGACAGTTTTTTCAATGTGCTATTGTGTCTCATAATTAACTTTATATTTTGATACACAGCTGAGTTTGTGGAAATTTATTTAGATTTTCACGGGATCTTTTTATATGTTATGAAATGTTTCTCTTATTTATGTTTTTTTCCTTACAGGGAAGGCAGTTGTTAATGAGTAGCTAATATGTAATAATTGCTTATTGGGATAACTAACTTAATTTACAACTTCCAGTATACATAAAAAAATTGAATTTAGTTTTATTTAAGAGATAAATATGGCTTTCCTCTCAAAGGGAAAAAAGATAGACCTCTATAATTTAGGAATTGAGCTACGAGTTGATGTAACTTCAGATGATAAAATCATCGATTTGCGTGAGAAAATCACTTCATGCTCATTCTTTAAGGATAATGAGCAGTTTGTGAAAGAAATGCTGGATAACATTGTTGATGAACGTAACGCGCTTGAAGATGAAGCCATAAAGAAAATAGAACGGGAAGACAAGTGTCTAGCTGAGCAGAGAGCATTTGAGCTTGAAAAGCTTAAATTACAAGCAAAAAATCCTCTACCGTCCTTAGGTAATGCCCCTCAAATGGATTCTAGCCCCATGAAGCTCGACCTGAAAACAGTATTACCCACATTTATTCCTGATAAAGATGACATGTCATTGTTCTTAACAGTGTTTGAAAGACAAATGAAGCTTTTAAATGTACCTGCGGATTTTTGGGTATCACACTTAATTGGAGTCCTTCCAAGTGATATTGGCAGATTAATTGCAAGAGAACCAGAAGAGATGTTTAAAAATTATGCCCACATTCGCAATATTTTATTACAAAGGTTCAAACTGACAGCTGACCATTTCAGAGTTCTATTCAGTAGACATCAGAAACAGGATCATTCCACATGGAAAGATTTCTTTTTTGAGCTCAGAACCTTCTTTGAAGGTTGGCTAAAGGAATTAGAAGTCAACTCTTTTGACTCGTTGAAAGATCTCATCATTGCAGATCAAATTTTAAAAAAATGTCCTCCCGAGTATAAGAATCATTTCCTTGACAGTTGGGAAAAACTTAATGATCCAGTCATGTTAGCTGAAAAGCTGGACTCGTATGAAAATGTTAAACTTCCTTCTCAAAAACTAACAAAACTCCCCAAACCACCAGAGTTAAATAAACCTCGGTTTCCTAGAAACACGGGCAATCCGGAGTTTAGAAAGCCTAATTTATTCAAAGTTGAAAAGAATGTTTCCGGTAACCACAACAGTACTTCTGTTAACTCTAGCTACATGCCAGCACGGAATATTAACACTGGTTGTCACCCACCTATTTCTTGTTATGGTTGTGGCAACCCTGGATTTATTAAATCAAAATGTCCAAAATGCTTCCAAAAAAAAGAGACTGCCTCTGTCAATGTCATACAGATGTGCACTTGTCTTACCACTCCAGTAGCTCTACTTGACATTCAAGTTTATGAAGCTACAGGCACAGTTTGTGCTGATACAGGAGCCAGCCAGTCAGTTAAGGGAGAATTAATGTTTAACTTTTTAAAGAATCGTGGACAAAAATTCACAGAGTTTCACCTTTCTATGTATTTAGCTGATGGTCAGCAATCCACATCCCTTGTTAAAAAAGCTAAAGTGCCAATCACCATAGGTGGACGAACTTTCCAAACCGATTTAATTTTTTTGCCAAATGCAAAGGGTAACCGCACCCTTCTAGGTGTTGACTTTTTAAGGACATCAGGAATCGTAATGGACATGCGTAATAATTTTTGGTATTTTGGTAACAAACCAAGCTTCAAGATACCTTTCTCAAAAGATGTTCCTTTGCCTGTAGACGACAGCACTGCCAAAATAAATAGTAGTTCCTGTCCCGCAAATTCAATTCTTAGTGATGTTCCATTACAAATCAAACCTGTTGATGAAACTGAGATTGAATATCTCCATTTACGAGAAGAAGAAGGACAGGCCCTGAATGTAGAAGAAAGAAATTATTTGATGGTGCTACTTAATGAAAGTAAAGATGTTTTCAGACCCGGGGGAGAACCAACTCCATTCGTGAAACACTTTATAAACACAGGTGACCACCCACCAGTTTCAACTGCACCTTATAGATTATCTCCAAACAGAAAAGAACTCTTAAGGAAAGAAATTGATAAACTTTTGGCTAATAATATTATAGAAGAATGCGAGTCCCCATACGCAGCTCCAGTGGTTTTAGTGCCCAAGTCTAATGGATCTGTTAGGTTGTGCATAGATTATCGTAAATTAAATGCGATTACTATACCTGACAAATATCCCCTGCCCCTTATGGATGCTCTTTTACATGATGCAAAATCTTCTGCTTTTATGTCTACCCTTGACTTAAAATCCGGTTATCATCAAGTAGAGGTTAATCCAGCGGACCAGGACAAGACTGCATTCGTTTGCTCTTTTGGTACATTTAGGTACAAAAGAATGCCCTTTGGACTTCGCAATGCCCCAGCGACCTTTCAGCGTCTTATGGACCAATTTCGTAATGGATTGCCAAATGTAAATATTCTGGTGTATTTAGACGATATCGTTGTGTTGTCTGAAACGTTTGAACAACACATTGAGGACTTAAGAAGGGTCTTCGACAGACTTAAAAAATTTAAATTATGTGCTAACAGAGAAAAATGTAAGTTTGTTTGCTCTCGTGTAAAATACCTTGGATTATGGATAACTCCTAAGGGAATAGAGGTGGATCAAGATAAAACTGCAGCGATACAAAACATTCCTTCTCCGAGAAATCTAAAGCAGCTACAGTCATTTTTACAGACCTGCTCATGGTATAGAAAATTCATCCCGAATTTTTCAGATATTGCTAGACCCCTTAGCAACTTGACAAAGAAAAGTACTGCTTGGAAATGGAGGGAAATTGAGCAACAAGCATTCCAGACCCTCAAGCAATGTTTAATAACCCCGCCAATACTGAAGCAAGTTGATCCTAAAAAGCCTTTTTATCATCCGGACGGATGCAAGTAGTTACGCCCTAGATGCAGTTCTGCTACAAGGAGAAAGTCCCGCCAATGAACAACCAATAGAATATGCCAGTAGACTCTTAAGCTCTGCTGAGAAGAATTACTCGACAACAGAACGAGAAGCCTTGGCTGTAGTCTAAACCCCTTAACAAATTTAAAGGGTATATTGAAGGTGCAGAAATTACAGTGGCATCCGACCACCAACCATTAAAGTGGCTGATGAGCTTAACATCTCCAACCGGAAGATTAGCCCGTTGGGCACTTCAAATACAATCTTACAATCTGAAGATTGATTATTTTCCCGGAAGATGCAATGTTATTGCAGATATGCTTTCTAGGCCAGCGTCTAAGGACGAAGAAATTTGTGAATTAAAAACTATAATTATTGATTTCCCGACAAGAACAGCTAATGAACTAAGAACAGAACAATTGAAGGATCCTGAGTTAGAAAAGATAATTAATTGCTTTGAAAACCACAACAAGGGAGTTGACTTTGCCAATTGGACTGGGAGAGGGTACGTGATGAATCAGGGAGTACTATATCGGTACTCACCTCATGTTGAAGTCGATGAAGTTCAATTAGTTGTCCCTACTCACGAGAGAGAGAAGATATTAAAATTGCACCACGATGCTCCCACCGCTGGACATTATGGAGCTGATGGTACCTTTTCTAGAATTTCTTCAAAATATTATTGGACTGGTATGAGGAAATTTATTGCCGATTATGTGAAGAGCTGTTCAGAGTGCATTAGATATAAAGCCACAAACCAGAAACCTGCTGGTCTTCTGCAGACCCCTGTTCCAGCTCAACGATTCGAGAGCATAGCTATTGATCTTTTTGGTCCTTTACCAGAAACGAGAGAAGGAATGAAGTGGATATTCATTGTGGAAGATTACACCACAAAATGGGTAGAGTTATTTCCATTAAAGCAAGCTACTGCTAAAGAATGTGCTATAACACTTCTAAATGAAGTCTTCCTAAGGTACGGCGTGCCCCGTCGACTAATATGTGACAATGGGACTCAATTTGTAAGTGCGGTAATGCAGCAGTTATGTTATGTCTTGGATATCAATCAAAGTCTCATTCCCGTATATCACCCACAGGCAAATCCAGTAGAAAGAAAAAATAGGGACTTGAAACCTCGCTTGGCAATGATGGTAGGTAACAACCATACATTATGGATTGAAAAGCTACCAGCTATTAGGTTCGCATTGAATACTGCAAAATGTGAGTCCACAGATCACACGGCAGCATACCTAACCTTCGCCAGAGAATTACGAACTTTAGACCAAGTAAATACTGATCTACGATCTGTCATACATAACGATAATTTTGTACCTGAATTTACACCCTATTTAAAACGCTTTGAAGGATATATGTCACAAATTAAAGAAAATATTGAGATGAGTCAAGATCGTCAAAAAACATCTGCTGACAAATCACGTAGACCAAGTCCTGACTATAAAGTTAATGATCTAGTATAGGTACAACTGCACCCATTAAGCAAAGCGAGTCAAAACAGTAGTGCCAAACTGATGCCCAGGAGAGACGGGTCTTACATAGTGCTATCCCAGAGATCCCCCACCACATTTGTAGTAGCTAGTTGTGACAAACCTGACGAACCTTTAGGTGTCTATCATGCATCAGCTTTAACACCTTTTCTGAATGTCACACAAACCCAGTCTCCTGTAGTACCTCTCAGGAGAAGAGGAAGGCCTCGCAAACAACCATTGATTCCTAGAGGAACTGCTGGAGCGAATGCCATATTGTCTGATAGTACACCACCTCGCCGAGACGGTCTTCGGCGGTGTAGGGGGAGAATGTAACGGTTACATTTAAACTCTGCCTTCCCTTGACAAATAACGACAGCCAGGTGGCGCTACTTGTTCTTGGGGTAAAAGAGAACGTTTTTCATGAGATCTTGTTTTCCGCCGGACGGTCCCCGAGCCATGGATACACGTGGAGTCAGGGAAAGCCTTTCCCTCCTTTGATGTCTTATGTTATTTTGTTTGTGTGTGTATCTCCTTGTGTTGTGGAACTTCATGAACATTAAAAATATCTTGTTCCTGTAACCATCAAAGGCTGCATTACTTAGTATTTCACAACATGGGAGTATTACAAGGGCAAATAATTATTGGATCTTATTGCACTAAAGGACATCATTCAAGATGTAGATATGAAAAACGCTTTTGATATTCTTTTTGGAAAACATTCAGTACCGATTAAAAGGTTAGTCAACCTCGCAACTGACAATACTCTAAGCTATATGAGAACCTATCAAAATGCTTTTGGTAATTTTAAATGTCGACTCCTTATTATCCCTAGTTTATCTTTGTCAATAGCATTGTTCATAGGGACTACCCCACGTAGCTAAATATTTTACTCATAAACATCATCTCATAATGGTAATGTCTTTTAAAAATTGTTTAAGCATCTGAACACTCATTGAAATCAACTAATTCGGTCAAAACACATATTTTTGTTTGTCATTTTATTCAATAGGGCCATCTTTTGGCTTTACATAACATATTCTTTTTTTTTTGTTTCTACGCTACCTAGAGGCCAAGTTACAGATAATTTTATAAAAATAGAAAAACCGGAAGTGTGGTTCTTTAATCTACCAGAAGTGGGCGCTTAAATTGTTCAAAATTTATCTTGGCGAGTCTGAAAACTCAAAATGTTACAAACCGTATTTCTATAAGCCTTTTTGAACCTGGTATTTACATTATTTCTAGAGAATATACTAAAATATTTCTTATATGTATATTTTTTAGTTATGGCCTGTTATTTAAATAATGATCTCATGAAAAAAGTCCCATTTATAATAATATTGACTGGATCAGCTCTAAAATTTTTTAATTTTAATAAAACCTTAAAATTTTAGGGAACATTCTCCAGATAAACACATCTACTTTATTTCAGTAATAATTTTTGATAGAAATTTATTACTTTTTTCTCTAATTGCTTTGAAGATTTTCAAAAATATTGCTAAAATATCATTTATAATTGGGATTTTTGTAATATTTAGATATAATTTGTTCTAAATATTATTAGAGTTAAATTTTTGTATTTATTGGTTTTGATTCCTAAAAAAGCATTTATAATGGTTTAGAATGCTATTTTGCAAAAAAGTATTCCGAACGTGTTCCGATACCTTAAAAACGTTCGCCCAAGTGCCAAAACTCATTGCCAGTTTAAAGCCAATAAAAAATAATAAGCTTTCAGGTGATAAATTGTGCCTTTGTTTGGTAAGGTGGCTCTTCTAAGTAATATTCAAACAAAACTCTTAAATTTTCTAAAATTAATCAAACAATTTATCATTGAAAAGGGTAGGTCTTTTCCAGAATTTGAATATACCAACTGTTTAATCCTTTGTTGCATATGAATAATCTGGAGAAGTTAAACAAGATGCTTCTATTTTTTCCATTTAAAACAGCTTCAGAAATAATTAAAAAGTAATAGTTTTATTCAAATTTCGTCTTAAATAGTTTCTTCTGTTTAATGAGTACAGAGCTTGCATGCATTACATAGCATGCATAAACATATTTTTACGATTATTTTTTTAACCAACTTGGTGATGTCAACGATAAAAGCAGTTTTTTCATCACTGCATAAAGGCACTTTACATTTGATTCAAGAATATGTCAATTTTCTGAAGCACAAAACACCATTTATCTTCTTTGAGCTGTATTTTCAGTTTCTCGAGAGAAATGCTCGATCGTAGTGGACACCCTTGAGAATGGAACTTGCCTTAATGGGCAAATTTTTCTTTGGTTCACTTTTGCATATTTGAAATCATTTTCTGGTGTGTGTGTGTTGGCCATTACCACTCTCTAAGTAGCAAATCTTCAACTGACAAATACATACCAGATCTCTCAAAATACTTCCAGTTCGTTTATTGTTATTAAATTCTTTTTGCTACAATTTGGAGAACAAGGGATTGGAATCTGTTAAAGAATTTATAGAAAGTAAAAGAAGATTAAACTCTTATACTGGAGTGGACATAATGTAACATGAAGTAAATAGTTACGGCGCTTTTCATAGGTGTAGTGAAACAAGACCATTAAAGTTATCACTGCAAAGACATGGTAAACTTTTTTCTGATTTAGTACAAAATATCTTCAGCTTTCAGAGCAACCTAAACTCTTCGAGAAATACCTGATTTCTTTGACTTTTCTCAATCCTGCGTCGTACTAAAATGCTGAAAACTTTATCTGGGTATGAAATTATAGCTATAATTATAACATTACAAGTTATAGACAGAATGGCGAAAAATATTACCGACAGATTTAGTAATTTAAGAGCCCTGATTTCGTCATTTGCATTTTTAGAAAACACTTTTCTTGTTGGTATTTTGAAGATTGGCGTCTCGCCGTCAATTACCAGGGATATTGCGGCTGTGAAGTTGAAGCTTTGTATGAAGAATTGGATTGATTGGTTGTTTATTGACGTCTGACGCTCTCGAGGGCTATCGGCAAACATTATTGTAATTTTGAATCATAATTAAAGAAAAAGAATAACACCCGAGTTTGACCCATTTTCCAAGCTTCCACGCTTCGTCACACTGTGAATCTGGACAGATTTAACATGCACACGTCGGGTCTTGAAAGGGACCAAGAAATGAAGAATTGAAACGGGTAAAATAGAATAGTGTTTCAACAATTGAAAGTTTTTGCTCAAATAAATTCTGGAACAAAAATAATCTAAAGCCAAAGAGTGAGCGCAAGGACTAATCTTAACTTTTGGTGCCAAAACTCCCCGACTTGACAAAAGCAACACCAAGCACGAGTTTGGGACCATGGTCATTCTACTATTGCGACTAGATCATTCCCATGATCAAATAGTTAGTAATAGTATTTTATAATAATTATCACGTTAAATCCTTAAGCAATTGAGTCTATAACTTATATTTTAAGCATTCGAAAAAATACTTCAAAATGTTCTTGATAAAAAACTTATTTATGTATAAAAGAGTTTTGAAAGCATATCGTATACAATCAACTTTCCATAATTTGAAGTTGTAGGGCCCATTGAAAACTTCGAATTATTAAGAGTTCGGATTAAGAGTAGGAAAAAACTCCCAAAATGCACGAAGCGAAAAATTTATAACATATTTAAATTTGAAACAATGTAATAAAGCAACAATTATGTACATATGTATAAAATTATTTTAAAATTTTTTTTTAAATTTAAAAATTGGAATCTAAAATTAACATAAGGCGTATACACAGTTTCACACTCAGCTACAAAGTATACTTAATAGTATCGACTATTATTATATTGGGTAGGGACTCTTCTCACCTACTCAGTCCGCCAAAGTATTCTCGACTAATTTTTTTTCTTTTATTTGGCTCTGTCCTCTATCACTCTTCTCCTTTCACTTTCCATTCTGTCTATGTGTCCACGGTAACCTAGTGGTCAAGGTGGACTTAGGGCTGGCTTGTCATCAGTTCGAGCCCAGCGCCATTGAAGACCCGCCGTGTAGGGGCGTGATGCACGTAAAATCTTTCAAGATCTCAAATGTCTTTCCGTTGATGTGGTGTGGTAGTTATGAGAGGTGGTGCCCGCTCAGGTGTCGTCCTCGTCACTTGATCATGGTTCAAAATTACGAGGTTCTTCGCCAAAAAACCTCGTGTTATTAAACAGATTCCCTCACTCACTCACTCCACTCTGTCTTTCTTCACCTCTCCAACTGGACTCTTTCACTCCCCTCCAAATCTCTTCTATTCCTAATAGGAAATAAAATTGTTTCAACCCCTGTTCCCTTAAACACAGTCCCTAACATTATTTGCTCTTCAAGTTAGGGTCCATTCCGCCTCGTGCCCTATTTGGTGACACATGCTATAAGTCACTCAAATGAGCCATGAAACGTCATGTCAGTCCGACGCAAAATACACAATCCTAAGCATTTCTTCTTCACAACAGTGGAAAATCCTTTCTGAACATATGTTAAATAAAATATTATATGAACGGCTGACAACAGGTGTGGGTGGTCCGCTTGAAGAAGGAAAGCAGTATAAGTATATTTTCGCCTGAGGAACCGGGACACACAAAGAAGGGGTAGCAGACATATGGTCATCAAAGCAGCTACGTTACAGGAGGACATCCATAGACAATACAACACAAAACATGTAAGCTCCAACGTGATCGCTACAGGACTCTACATGATAGTGAGTGTTCGAATTGTCGAGAGTTTTTAGATAACTTCGAATTATCACGTGTTGTTGTCTAGCCATCCACATATTTTACTTCGAAATGTTGAGTGTACCAAAACGTATCGTTTTAGTTCGAAATATTAAGAGTTTTTCTAAGGGCTGAGCATATACTTCGAATTAGTGAGAGGTTCGTACTTATTATCGAAGGTTTGAATTAGCGAGAGTCGAACCTTTGAAGTGAAACTTTTATATACATATTTAAAAGCCTTCGTGTAGCTGAACAGTGCGATGTTAATATTTAATCACTCACTAGAAACAGAATTATAAATCGATGATTTTCTAATTTTAAAAGTTGTAAGTCACAATTTTACCTCTATCTATCGATATTGAAATTGTTGATCAAAACTTACTAATGAAATTAATTGAAATCAAATGAGATTCTTTGTTGAAGTAAAATTCTATGTAAGTTGGAATTCTAAATTTTTATACCTAAAATTTATCGTTCGTTATGCGAATTTTGGCTATTAGAAAGCTTATTTATGAGGGCAAATACTTTCTTTAATGAAAAATAGCGTAAATTCAAAGGGATCAAGATTAGCCAATCAATATTTATCTCGTCAGTTTTAAAAATTGCATCAGCTCAATATTTTCAATCAAATCATCATGATTTGTTTTGTGAGGGGGGGGGGGATTGAATTTCTAAAATATATATTTTTGTTTTTCATAAAAAAATATAAAATATATATATATATATATTTATAGTTTAAATTTTTAAAAAAAAACCTGAAATATGAAAGGACTAAGTATGTATAATACACAATATATTGAGCTTTACATAATCTTCTAAATTTAATAATGCATAGTAAATTATAAAAATCGTATTTTATTGATTTTTTGATGATTAAAAACATGCGGCCCCCTATTTATAATAAATAGACCATGTGGCCCGTAATATATGAGTTTAACATGCCTGCCTTATTGTGTTATGGATAGAATATATGCTTAAGTATTTAATTGTGTGTTATCATTAGTTTGTGGTTGACTTATAAATGTTAAATTTTGTAAGCATTCTATTCAAAGGCTACTACATAATTCGAGAAAGATTTCAGAACATAATACTGTATAACAATTAGAGGTATGAATAATATCCCGGCCATAACGTCTGGTTTACAGCGCAATTATTGTCATTGAAATAATTATTGGGATAATAATAGTTCATTATTTGCCAACAGATGGCTGCACATATCGAGCCTGAGCTTAACCGATCAGTTTTTATTGCAGAAAATGGCATCAAACGAGCATCCTGCACAACAATCTCAAGCCAGAAGATTATGTCTTTGAAAATAACCACGTTTTTCTATTGCCCACAGTTTTTGGTTACAATGAACATATAATTTAGTTTTACTATAAATACTAAATAAATTATAAATGCCTAATGTAAAATTTTTAAAGTCATCTCTTAAAAATTAATATTTTTTTCAATATATAATGCATTCTTTCATTTTTTATTTTATTTTTTGTATTCATTCTGTGTGAATGAACGAAGATAATAAGAACTGATATGAATGGAGAGCGAGTTCTGGCAATGACCAGAGGCGGATTAAGCGGCTGGCGGCCGCCAGGGGCCCCGAGCACCACAGGGGCCCCAAGCTGATAGACCAGTTATAAGTTCAACGTGCAACAAAAAATCTTGTACTGATATTGCAAACCCAATGATTACCCACATTTGAATCGTATATCAAAATTAGTGTTGCCCTCATATATTACATGTACTTGCGGTTGAAATCCGTTTTTCTTTTAATGTTTTCCTGAACTTTGGTCTTTAATATATGTTTTCAGTTCCAAGTTTTTAAAAATTTGATCCCAGATTTCTTATATTACAATAATGATCCCAGATCTCAGACTATAAACAACTACCAATGTTTAGTTCTTTCGAAAGAATTTAGTATTTGAAGGTTCGTGATTTATTGTTATCTGGATTTTTGTGTTTATATTTTGAGAATGTGGGGAAAGAGATCGAAGCAGTGTTGGATTAAACGACATGGAGACCCCTAGGCAGTCGAGTTCTCGGGGCCCTGTAGCCTGTTTTTGGAGCAATAACAGAAAACAGAACATGCTTTTGTGGGCCCCTAAAAAGCACGGATCCCATAGGCAACTGCCTACTCCGCCTAACGAGTAATCCGGCACTGAATCGAAGTATTTTGTAAATTCAGTACCAGTTTTATTTCAGTCAGCATGACAGTAAAAGCGAAATATTTAAGTGAGATTGAAATTTCTCTAAATTGATGAATGAATCAAATAGTGAAATAGATGAAAGTTATTTTTTGGAAAAAAACTGTAGAGGATCTTTGGCTATTGAAATAATTGATCACAGGGATATTTGCATACTTTCATAAGGTCTGAATTTTGCTGGCATTTTTTACCATAGGTCAACTTAAATTTGATTAACTTTTAAAGTTAAAATTTCAGATAATGTGCATCTTGTTCTTTATTTTTTTAAATTTTGTTTTGTTTCATAGGATCATTTTTACACTATTTGCTTTCATATGTTTGATTTTTGAGAAAAACGTGTGTTTCTAGTTTGATAATGTTTTCCTTTTAGTATTTCTACATTATAAGTTTTTTGTAATATAGAGAAAGGGAACTATGTACAGGGCAAGCCATGTTGGTGGTGTGGCGGATGCTGTGCGCAGGGGCCCCAGAATGATCAAAAACTAAAATGTACTCTTGCATATGAAAACTTGACAATATTCCTATCGTAAGAAATGTGAATTTTGTCGTAAACTTTACTATTGTAGATCTCTGAAATTCAACAATCTGCAAACTAATTCTTGAAATCATGCAGACTTTAACAGTTCGCACTACCACAGATGAAGCATATAAGAAAGGATTTTAAATTCTGAGAAACATTCTTGAACAACATTTCTTCTTATCAGGGGCGTAGCTATCACCCTATCAATGATACGGGCTCCCCTAGAGGCCCTGGACGTGTGTAAGCAAAATGTCGTAAAATGTTATCAATGGTCATATTAAGAGTTCCTTTTTACGTTTATAAAATAGTATGTCACTGGTATAAAACGATATGAGTTTTCCGTGTGAATTCTGAATCTCAGGAAATGCAATAAGAAAAGTTTAAAGGTAAAATTACTCAAAATAATGAAAAGACAAGGAGTAGTGTGATCTTTGAATGTAGGAAAAACTTCTCATTCAAAGCGGATCGAGAGAAAGATCGTTTGAAGTGAAATACAGATAACACATATTAGGATGGAAAAAATCCATTCAGAATGTTATTTGCCTGTAAATGACAATAACTCTTCGTCTATTGATTGATTGACTGTAATAAACGTCGCACTAAGAAGCTACAGGAAAGCTTGGCCCTTAGTCGGAATTTTTTTCATAGATGGTCCAGTGAAAGAGAGTATTATATTATATTTATCCCGGTTCTCTTTTATTTCTGTAACAACCAAGAGACTGAATGTGCATTCATGGTGAGCAAGGGCTGGATAACTGCTTCCCATTCCGAGAAAAGATAGGACCATAAGCGCCTGAAGTCTTCTGTCACCCTCCAAGTCTATAGTTAATTATTTTTTTAAAGAGTATCAATGAGTTCTCAACGTTGGTTCTCTGGGGGAAGGGGGAGGGGGCGCGTTAAAAAAGAATTTCGGCACATTGGACAAAAGCACGATCGGGAAAAGCACGATCAAGATTTATGACAGGCTTAAGGACGAATGAAAAGAATGGGACAGAATGACCCTGAGAAAAAGACCCCTTTTCGAAGTAAATTGAGGAAATTTTGCGTCAATTTGACTTCCGAACTAATTTCTTTTAGCTTCCTGCGCTTATACAGACAAATCGGAGAACCGTGTTTAAACAACAAAAAAAGGTAACTATATTTTCTCATTTTCAAATTCTCTTTTAGATTTTTAAGATTTAATGCGCAGGTATTTTAATCAGTGCGTAAGATAAAGTGAAAAAATATATTTTGTCGCATTTGTGTCATTACTATTTTATTTATTTTTCGATTTACGTACATAAATATAAATAACTGCCATCAGATTCTTAGAATATTTTTATGATTATTAACATATTTAAATGTGTTTTCGTAGCTTGAATCTTAAAACATTTTCGATTGGCATTGTTATTCAAATGAAAAAGTATTATTTGTCTCTCGTATAAAAATAATTTCTTGTGTCAGTTATAAAAAGCGATAATAGTTAATTTAAAATACAAAACATTAATGAGATTTTGAGTACATTCATTAATTATTTACCATACTTAAAAGAATCTTAACAATAACTCGAAATTGAAATAAAACGTTTTTTTTATTGTGATTTTTTGTTTGTAATCCTAACGTATTACGATAATTTTGTTTAGTAATATATGAGCCAATCTATAATTTCTAAATATTTCATTAAAATTGCTTCAAACTGTTAAAAGAATTTTCAAAGAAAGAAATTATATTAAGTTTACTTAAAAATACACTTTTCTTTCTTTTTATTGGTAACGTGAAATAAACACATAATTTTTCTAATATACTTTAAAACTGCTAAGAGAACCATTATTTTGTAAGATTAAATTTGAAAAGCACAAATTCTTTTCGTCTTTTTTGTATTTATTGCCATTTTAAGACTGATTTGCTCGCGATACTTTTTTTGATTAAGATCTTTTGTCCAGACAACTTGGAAGGATATTCAGTGCAATCTAATAATTAAATATATGTGTATAACTAATTATAAAAATACATAAAAATCGTATAATTACTTTAAAATGCATAATTTCTTTAAAATATTGTATAACCTTCTGCATGCTTCTAATAAACTTAATCAAAATTCATCTATAACTATATTTAAAATCTTTAAAAAAGGCAACAATGCCAATACTATAGCAAAAATTTCTTATAAAAAGCATGTAATGAAATGTTTATTTTTACAGAACAATAATAAATGTTGAAAAATATAGTACTATTTTTTAATTGCTCCTAGTTTAAAACTATTTAAAGTGGTAGCAAAATGTATAAAAAAAAATAAAAATATGATAAACACAATTTATAAAGTAGATAAGAAGAGAGAGAGAGAGTGATTTCAAACAAAATAGAAATGTGAAAAGTTATTCAATATGTAGTAAGATTGTTTAATTTTGAGAAATGGAACTTTGAATGTAATTAAGGGTAAAAATTTACTGTACGGTCACCCTTGGAGACTTTTTCAAAATCTCGCCAAAAGTCGCCAACATGGCGACTTCTTGTACGAACAAGATTTAAAGAAAACAGCGTAGTGAAAATGTTGCCTGTGCAAAAAAAATGGCGGCCAAATCGCTGAAAACGATAATCACAGTCTTAGAAGAACATTTACTCTCGTTCATATTAAAATCAACCTTACTCTGACTCACCCACAAATAAACCTGAACTAAAATCTCATTCGACTAAAAAAAAAAAAACCTTTCTCACACTCCTTTTGACGTCATGCATTTTTCTTTTCACCTTTGATTTACACCTCCACTCAAAACCATCACTTGTATCGTGCCTTTCAACCAATGGACTAAATTCATTTAACGTCATAATTACATGATAATTTTAAACCACGTGTTTTTAGCCAATCAAGTTCAAAAACACGTGACGTCATAGGCACGATAAATCAATTATCTGTTTTCAGCAAATCAGTTCATGCACTTCGTTGTTGCCAAATGACGCTTTTTACAGAAACTTGTTTTTAAAAAAATTAATATTTGTCACTTTATTTAAAAGTACATGTATAAAACAAGACTTTTTTTCTTTAATTTTAAAATCTTTTTGCAGAAATTTCTTTTTATAACTCTTGAGCATCTTTACCCAATTATGCAATTTGAAATTTTACCTAAGTTTTTTACAAGTAGAATAAAAAGTACGAGCTATAATTTATTGTCCTTTTTGAATTCAATGTAGAACACGTGTTTATATTATCATGTGACCGTCATGAATTAGTCCATTTCATATCCTTACCACACTTAGAACCAGGGCCGATCCTAGCAGGTGTGCAGCGCGTGCACCGCACGCGGGCGGCCCGCCAGGCCGTATGGGTTCTATCAATCAAACAAAACTTTTTACGAATTTATCAAAATAAAACATAATAAATCGAATAAATATCCTGAATTTCGAATAGTGTTATTGAAAAATCCAAGTCCCAATAATACAGCATAGTTTAAGAAAAGTAGAATGTTATTGCAAAGTGTGTTGGCCGATTGTCCATAAATGTCTACGAGTTGCAAACATCTTTCATTTGATAGAAAAAATTCGTAATGGAGCCGACAATACAGCATTAAAAAAGGTTGTTTTTTTTTGTTTTGTTTAATAGTGGCATGGCAGCGCACTGTGGATCGATGCTTAATAAAAGCGTCTCAAAAAAAGATTTTTGCGAAAGTTGCTTTACGAAAATATCTAATATGGTTAATCTAATAATGTTTAAATTCAATAACTTTTTGCCTATGGTTTTATAAACAATGCTCATTTTTCTTTTTAGTGAGTTAACCACTAGTTTCTAGTAGTTTTATTTGGTATTAAGTTATAAGAAAAAATTTGTAGCTTCTTTTGAGTAAATGATTTTCATTACAATGCCTGCTTGAAAAACACTTCGATATTAACATAATATTATCAATGTTAGCGAAGTTCTAAATTTAATTTTATGTTGTAGGAACTTAATGGTGCTTAAGTACTTTGTTAAAAAATGCTAGTTTTATGCGGTTTTTTAAGCCCTAATTGTAACCAGACCTCATACAATCAAACAGGCTAATCAAGGAATTCACAACATAGCACTGAAAAGCAGAAATAAAAGAAAACAAAATTAAAAGCTAATCCTGATCTATATATATCTGCCCGCTTACATGTATATTCCTAGTTGGAGAGTGAGTGAGTGTTGGGTTTTATGGCGCAAGAGCCATCTTTGGCCAAACTGCGCCAAGAATCTTAAAAATATCTAAAAAATTTGATTCGAAAAGGTAAAAGTTTGCTAAAAAGGTAAAATCTCTCGTTTTATATAAAAGTCATTTTCTAAAAATTCAAACAGAAATAAATATTGGTAGGGAAATCCCCACCAAGTTTAAAAAAGTAATTTTTGTCAATAATTTTTAAATCTTGTCATGTCGGAATTAAAACGCCCTTGTAATATGTATTCCCCCTACTACAACAAAATCAGAATTGGAATCAAACTCATCTCCCCCCCCCCTCCACGTCATAGGTAATCATGTCTTCGTCATCAGTTGTGTGTTCTACCAGTGCTGATTTTTTTGGTTTATGTGGAGCCATCTTTATTTCTATTTTAGGTTTGGCACTGTTTTTAGGAGGACGCTTTTTTTTGTACGAGATTTTGAAGCCTGGGATACAGAAGATGTAGTTGTTAAGCTATTGGATGTGCAGGTTTGAGATTCAGATACAAGGGGATTTGTCACAGTGGACAAGGCTGTAAACATATTGTATGTAGAAGGGGGAAGTGTTTGTTGGGATGAAGGTAATGCAACAGAATGCAGAAGACTATTGGACGTGGAGGGAGCAGTAGTAAACATAGGAATAGGTGGCTGAGAATTTGATGAGGATGTAATAGTAGCAAAAGATGTGGATGGTAGGAGTTGTGCCTGAGTTGAGGAAGATGATTTGGTAACTGCAGGGACTGAGGAAGATACATTTGGTTTCGGAACAGATTTTATTGGTTGTAGCAATTTCAATGGTGGACAAATTATTTTAGTAATATTTTCATCTGTTTGTGAGGAACTGCTTACCGTTAATGGTTTAGCAGCCTGGGCGTAAGTTTGAGTTGGTTGTGGGGCTATTAATTTTCGGGCTTCTACATATGATATATTTTTATTAGTTTTAATAGTTTGGATTTCTTTTTCGATTTTCCATTTTGGACACAGTTTTGATTCGGACGAATGAGGCTGTGAACAATTAACGCATTTCTGTTCCAGACTGCAATCTGTGGAAGGATGTCCAACAGTTGCACATCTAGAGCACGTCAATTGCCCACGGCAGGAAGTTTGAGAATGTCCGAACCTCTGGCATTTAAAGCAGCACAGTGGATTCGGAATGTATGGACGGATTTTACAGTTTAAATAACCAGCTTTTATTGCATTTGGTAGTTTCGGGCTATTGAATGTTAATATTAAATGTTTTGTAGGAATAATTGTACTATTTCTTTAATTGTAATTCTCCTGACTTGGATAACACCCTGGTCAGAAAATCCTTCAAGGATTTCTGTTTCAGGTGTGGTCAACAGGTCAGGTTCTGAAATGACACCTCTGCAGGAGTTTAGAGATTTGTGGGGAGTTACACTTACTGAAGAGTTTAAAAAGGTTTTGGCAAGAAGAAAGGACTTTGTTTGAATAGCGGAGTTGGTTTCAATGAGTAGATCACCGGAACGTAAGCGTTTTACGGATTTCGGTTCACCACCTATTCCTATGAGGGCTTTGTAAACAGCAAAAGGCGATTTATGTAACATCTCATTATTTGGAAGTGAAAGTAATAAAAATCTTGTATTTTCTGATATTAGATCGACGTTAAGAGTGGGTAAATTAAGGCCTTTACCCTGGCACATCAGTATTGGATCCATAAAAGAAAACGGAAATTCATCCTGGCGTGCCTCCACCCACCATGGAGTCCAACAAGGGAGGCAGTGTGCCGGTCATCTGGCAAATGCCAGGCTCGGCGCTTACCTGGAGTACACCCAGAATATAGTGCTACAGCATCAGGGCGAGGATCCAACGGGTAAACCCGCCACCCCTTATCTGCAGCACTAACCCTAAAGCAATGTCTCTCCGGGGACACCGAAGAGAGGTACCACCAGCCGATTGACAGGAGCGGGCTCACTCCTGCCACCCGTCTACAGCGAAGCGTGTGCCAAAGGGAACGCAAAGGTATCCCCAGGACACTATTTTCCTCCTTACGGGACGCCGCACACGGCAAACATGCGGGTCGGAAAACCAACGGTGTTAGTCGAAAACGAATAAATGAACATAAGCAAAATATTTATATAAATTGAAGAAAAAAGACACTAAATTAACGCAATACAAAATGTAAACAAAATATGTTATTAATAATGGATAAGTAATCAAATTAAATAAATGTATATAAATTTCAAATAAGTGCATTTAATATCTTTTAATCTGTGATCTAGACGTGAAAAGAAGAAAACGAAAAATTGAGTGACAGAAAGAGGGTCGAAAATAGAGAAGGATCACTAGGGTACCCCGGGTTTGTGAATCCCATGTTTACCAAAGATAGTAAACCCCTTGGGTAAAGGAAAAGATCACTAGGGTACCTCGAGATTGTGACACCCGTACTCACCTAAAGAAGGTGAGCCCCCTGAGGGGTCCTAGTTGGAGAGTAATTTCATATGATCTAATTGGCTAAGCCCCTTAACGTGTTTACTTTTGTCTCTATATTAGTCGCAGGGGCGGCTCTAGGGCCGGGGAAACTGGACCCATATTCAAGGCGGCAAATTTTTAGGGTCGGTATTTGGACCAAATTTGAAGAATACCTTTTTTTCGTTGTGAAAAAATTGGTATGAAAATATTTTTTAAAATATTGTTATTCATACTTTCGAAACCTGGTACCTTTTTTAAATACCTGGAATTTCAGTGTGCCATACTCTATCAAATGCTTTTGTATGTCCAGGAAAATAGCGCCAGTTGATTTCCGATCTTTAAATCCTGTCTTTATGTACTCCACCACCCGCAGAAGCTGGTGTGATGTGGAGAGGTCAGCGCGGAAGCCGTGATGCTGGGGGATTAGAGTGTCGTTAGTGTTGAGGTGGAGGCAGAGCCTGTTTAGAATAATTTTCTCAGCTAATTTGCTGAGAACAGGTAATAATAATATTGGACGAAAACTATCTGGTAGAGTTGGATCTTTACCAGGTTTCAGGATCAGTATTACTGAGGCTGTTTTCCAGGCTTGAGGAAAATATCCTTTTTAACATATTGTCAATTATGTTAGTGATTTGGAAAATTACAGATTTGTTAAAATTTTTAATCATTTTGTTAGTGATGCCCTCTCTTCCTGGGGCTTTTTTAATTTTCAGATTTTTAATATGGGTTAGTATTTCGGAAGGTCTGGGGTTAAGAGGTAGATCATCGAAGTTATTTTCGTTAAATCCCCAGCTAAATGCGCTAACTGCGGGGGACCGCATCCAGCGAATTTTTCAGGATGCCCAAATAATCCCATAAACAGACCAACAAAGAAATCACAACCCAACAACAACATCTGGGCGGAGAAAGCAAAGGCGCGCTCGCAAAAAGCCACACCACAGCAAAAACCACAACAAAAAAACTTATGCTTCGGCAGTGGTCAAGACCAACAATAGTAATAAAAACAACAACACATTTGATGCCAATTCGATTGTGCCCAACAAATGGCTCTTATGATGACTCAGTGGGGACAAATTCTTGCAGCCCTACAAAACAACAATAATAATTAACATTCAGCGCGTTCAATAGTAACACTTTCAGGGTTTACAGTTGGAATGCAAATGGAATAAGTAAACACATTAGTAGATGAAAAGTGGGGGTTCTGGATCATGAGGCTCTGAGGCTTTTGAGGTCTCAACCTCAGTAAACCGCAGCCTCCCCGTCCCCTCCCCACGTCCTGTTTCGCCTCTTCACCCCGTCCCTTTTCGCCCCGCAGTCCTTCGCTCTTCTTTTCGCCATCCCCCTCCCCTCCTTTTTGACTTCTATTTTCTCGTAGCGGGATAGTGCATAAAGAATTAAAAGAGAAATAAGAGAAAACAAAGAATATATATAATTTTCAAGTTAGTGTCTTTAGGGTACAATACTGAAATATTGCTTTTCATAAAGAGATATGATTAAAATAGGGGAAGATAGATTTCGCGTAAATAAACCATAATGAAAAACGCGTTTTTTTAAAAAAAATTTTATTCTTTATGAACCTGATTATAATAGTGATGTTATAAGACTAGTGACATCAGTATTTTTTCTACCAATCAGTTGTCTCCAAAGTTACGTTATGAAAATGAACCAATCAGCTTACTGTTGCCACCTTGTAATACTCATTTTTTTTTCTTTCTGTGCATCATTTCTTCTCAAGCTCTGACTTGGTAGAATACTCTGCTTCACGATAAAGAATTATCACAAAATTTCAAGACATTTTCTTTCGTGATTAGTGCATTGAAATTTATTTAGTTAACCATGAAACGTGCTACACCTCTCATCTTCTCCAATCCTCGAGCAAAAAGAGTGTTTTGATAAAGACAACGGGAAAGTTTCTTCGTTTAAACCAGATGCTGTTCCTGAGAATCATTTCCATCTAGGGGGTCACAACTACGCCGTTATTTCTGATTTTGCAGATGTTGCTCGAATTCACTTGCGTCGATACAAGCTCGATGCCACTGGATCTCTCCTACCTACCAAAGATGGAATTACTGTAACACCTTCCGTATGGTTAGCCCTCGTAAGACAATTTGCTGCAATAGATCAAGCCTTTGATGATGGGAAAAGTATTTGTTATCAAGGACTGTCTCATGCTTTCCCGAACTGTTATCGAGAACGTGACTTATATTATATGCCAACGTTATTTCCAGCGAAAGGACTTTTCTCGCAAATTCTTGACCCCAGTTTCCATGCTAAAGGAAACGGAATGGAAGGTATTAAAAGATATCCAAAAGCAGATCACGTCGAAAACTGTTTCAATCATGTTCGGGCGTGTTTTTCTGAAACTTCTGAGGAAAGAAGTGGCTAAACACATTCCTTTTCCAAAATCAGACTATGATTGTATAGACGCAGAAATAGTTCTCACTACATCAACGGTAGAACTCTTATGTAACCATATCCAAGAAAATATTTCATCGTTGTTCATATGTTACGGATGTTTGGAAGGATATGAAAATCAACTAGGTCATGAATGTATGACGTATTCAAATGAACAAAGAATTTCCAACTATGGTGATTTAGCTATATTAAACATGGACTGGGATAAACTGGTTGCAGATTTTGTGAATCGAAACATCCAAATGGTAAATTACATTAGTGAGATATTTCTTAATAAGTTGAATATGAATGTTTTGATAGAAAATGCTAAGCAAATGTATGTTGCTACAGATTCCTTATTATTATTGTAAATAAAAAATATTATTTTTCTATTTCAAAGTGTATTTTTTTTATTTTAAGAAAATGGTACAGTACACGCACAGAGATACGCACACAATTCGTATAAATGTATTATTCTCAATATATTTTAAATTTTAAAACCTAAGATTGTAAAAAATTATAAAAATATGCTCAAAATGTATTCATTTCTAAGATTTTTTAAGGCAAACATGAATTTTCTTATGGATTGAAAACATTGTTTCGAGTATGGGCTTTTGCTTATATGTTTCGCTCGTAATGATGTTGCATTTAATACTCTGAAAAGGTAAAAAAAAAATTTTTAAAAAACTGATTGAAAATAAAATAATTTCATTTTTAAAATCAAGAGAGAAATAAAATTAATGAATATAAAAATAGTACATTGAATATGTCATTAGTTTCAAAAAAATTGAGTTCATGTAAAGTTTTAATTTTTTTTAATGAATATATGTTTATTGACATGTGTCAGTGTTCTTTCCAAGCATGCTTAGGTAATACCATTGAAAAATAAGATAAACCGAAGTTAATGTGTTAATTTATTTAGAAATATATTTCTTTTTCTCAGCACATCCCCCCCCCCAATCCAAAATATTGCAAACAAATACCAAGAAATAATTCGCAATCGCAACATTTCAAAAATGTCAATGAAAAAGATGTGAAGTATTCGAAACTTTTTCATCTAAAAAAATCTACAGAAAGGTAATTGATACATTTATGAGATAGAAAGAAGTTTTACTTGTCGACATTAAGGTAAGAACACTCAAAACCTCTTAGGATTTGGGAACCAGAAAGCCGAAACCATTGAAAGAACTTTTTTTAAAATATTTATTTCTATCGGCTCATTTAAAAGGAAAATACAATGAGAGGCCGAAAAAACATTTATAAATACTGTGTTCCCCGAATACCTTTAAAAATATAAATAAGGTCACTGAAACTTTTAAATCAAATGTGGGGAGAGGTAATCACTCCTTTTAAAAAGAGATTGTAAAGTAATATACACACGTCAATGGGCTTTTTAGGAAAGAGCACTGTAGTAGGTCTAACCACTGAAGTGTGAGAAAGTGGAAACTATCCTAAAGTCAAAAGATGTTTTCCAATCTAACAACAACAAAAAACAGGTGGTTAGAAAAAGTTCTCACGTAAAACATTTTGAAAGAACCTTCGAGAGCAAATAAAAAGTAATTGGAACTCTTACTATGATATAGAGGTAAGGAATAAGAATTTTATCTCTGTAGCTATCAACCCATTCATCGGTATGTATGAAACTCGTGTGAGAGAATTTCAGGACTGTAACAGTTGTAAGTCTAACGATTGAAGAATAAATCGTGAAATTATCCTATTAGCTTGTAAAACACAATTTATCAGAGTATCTCTTTCAAAAAGCACAAACAGATGTTACGGAAAGTCCACACAAAACATATCCCTAAGTAGCCTTTGCGAATATATCAGTACAAAATAATTGAAACTTAACGACTGATGAAAATAAGAAAGTTTGGTTTACCTACAGGGAGGTAGAAAAGCCGCATTCTTTCAGTTGTGGGGGGGAAAGTGTAGCTATTGCGAGTAAGTTTGAAATAATTGGAATTTTACAGCTTTTGAAGGTGGGAAAAATCAGTTTACCTGCAGGGGGTTGTTAAACCCCATTCATACGGCTGAGGGGAGATGTCAAACGCTCTTAGAGGGTTTAAAAGAAAATAAGCCCTTTCTTTCGCAATTCGTTAAAAAAAAATACTTTCCAATTATTCTTCACTGTATTCCTACGCATAAGGAATTGATTCCGTATATAAGCAGATGAGGCGAATGAGCCCATTCACTTCTAGCTCAAAATTTTATTCTGTACCCACGTCACGCTTAAACTTTACCTATGGATATCGAAAAAATATTCGAAGAGACAGATTTCCCTATCAACGACAAGGTCTTAGCTTCTGCTGATTTTGGAGACTTGTCCAGCGAGTTAGATGTACCCTTCGATGGCGTTTTAAGAGGGACATTTTCATGTGACAAATGTGATAGTGTTTTCACGCATCGTTGCAGTCTAAGAAGACATCAAATATCAATTCACGCTACTTCACCATTAATTCATTGTAAAATATGTAACAAAAGATTCAATAGAAAAGATAACTTTTTTCGGCATTAAAAAATTCATAAATTAACTCCGATTACCATGAAACTGTCTCAAACAGCCAATGGAGAAGAAAATTCCTCTGCGAGCACACCCTCGGAAGCCGTACCCGGTCCCTCTACCACAACGGAAACAACTCTTTCCAACCACGGCAGGACTTCTGTTTCTTCAATTTCAACCGCACCATCACGAAAACGAACTGTTTCGTCCACTTTCAGATCTAGAAATGCGTGCCTAGACACTTTTGAAGTTTACACATTCTTTCCAGATACTTTAACATCGAAGGACTTAACTGTGAGTCTTCACAGCATTAAAACCAAAATTTCAGGTAAAATATCGGAAACAGCGTCTTCAAAGCAGGGTGTGAAGTGGTATCTGAATAGCTGTGTTCACTTCATCCGAAAAATTACTACAGAAGATTTTGAGAGCTGTACTTCATATTTTAGATCAAAATGCGGCATTTCTTTAAACCAGGAAATTCCAGACGTTGAAACAAGCATTGCAAAGGTAGGAAGTTTATTCATTTTTTCTTTTAAAATAATGAAATAAAATGTAAAATAAATGTTACAAGAATTAAAAGAGAAAATTATTCAAATAACTATAAAATATATACTATGGAAATATATTTTAGAATTATTTTACATCAAATGTGAATATATTTTGCATTGAATTTATTATTATTTTGTTAAAAATGAATATGTATATATTTTTAAAGGTTATCGCATCATGTAATGAGTTTGAAAATAAAGGATCAGGATGGGAATTCTAAGAGGTGGTGAAGAATAAACTTAAGATTGCCATCTACAAGCCCTTAGCAGCAGCTTCTTACATTCCTCTTCCACCAAAACTAAAAAATAAAAAAGCTATTTTGAACATTAAAAATGAGGACCAACGTTGCTTTTTATGGTGTGTGTTAGCTCATCTTCATCCTGTTGAAGCCAATGCAAATAGAGTGAGTACTTATTTAAAATTTCAGAATGAATTATGTACAAAAAACCTTACGTTTCCCACTCCATTAAATCAGATTGAATGTTTTGAAGAAAAAAATAAAATATCAATTAATGTGTTCGGTTTCGAGAAGGAAATATTCCCCTTGAAAATAACAACAAAGGATTTTGATAAGCATGTAAATTTGCTCTTGATCTCAAATCAAGAAAAAAGACATTGTCTTATTAAAAATTTAAATCGATTACTTTCAGACCTAACCCAACATAAATTAGAAAGTTTTTATTGTAATTATTGTCTTCATAGGTTTGTTAAAAAATCAGTATTAGATGCTCATATAGTGGACTGTAGGAAACAAAGAACAAAAAATAAAAATGCCCGAAAACAAATGGTTAGAATTTGAAAACTTTAAATTTAACTTACCTGTTTCATATACCATTTACGACGACTTTGAATCCCTTATTGTGAAAATTAACTCAAGCACGCCTGATCCTGAAAGATCTTTTACAGTGCCAATAGCAAATCATATTCCATGTGGTTATGCATATGTGGTGATTGGACCTGATGGAAATTTTAAAAACCCTCCTGCTGTTTATCGAGGAGAAAATGCCGTTGACCATTTTTTAAAAAACATTATTAAGGAAGAGGAAGATATACTAAATATTTTGAAAAAAATTGAGCCAATACATTTTTCTGATGAGAATAAACTAC
>BMAO01036650.1:0-21573 GCA_019973975.1 Trichonephila clavata | reverse complement strand
AAAAAATTTGTACTGGTACCCGAAGAAAGAGCTCAAGTAGTGGAACACTTATCGGAACTTGATCAACGTATGAAAAACATTCTCCATAATAAGGATTTAACTGAAGAAGAAAAAGCAATACTCTATCTACAAGTTTTACAAAAATATACACATTTTTCTGTTGAAAATCGAAAAGAGTCCGAATCAATTCCAACTGAAACATCTGTATCGGAAAATCAAGAAATGGAATCATTAAACGAAAATCTAAAAGGTTCAATAGTGAAGACAGAGAAAGGGCAGAATGTGAAGACAGAAAAAGGAGTGTTAGAGGATAAAATTTTTAGAATTGTTCCACCTAGGTATAAAGAAAAAGAAAAAGATATTTTCCAGTTTTTAAAGCTTCAAGAATCTTTTAGTTGGAATTCTGATGGTGAAATTATTTACAAAAATACTGTTATTCCAGGAAGTAGTATTGTATTCCTCGTAAATGATTTTCTACGGAACCGAAAATCGGCACCTGAAGGAAGATATGTATTTTTAAGTGCTTTGAATGATGTAAATTTACCGAAACATCTAGATGTAAATAAAAAATTGTATAAGAATAACAAAATTATCAAAAAACCAATAATGTATGCTCGCAGAAATGCATGGTTGAAACTTTGAAATAAATGATAATCATTTGATTTAAAAAAAAAATGTCTCTTTATGATTTGAACAGTTTTTTTTTTGCAGGTGAAAATATACTTATTTAATAAAATTTAAAAGTTTCAAATAGATGATAATTAAATAAAATTATATTAATTTTTTGAGAAAAAGAAATTTATCATAGAAAAAAAAATATTAATTTTTTTAGGGAACAAAAATATTTTATCATAGAAAAAAATATTAATTTTTTGAGGGGAAAATTATTATAAAAATTATATTAATTTTTTTGAGAAAAAAAAAATTTATCATAGAAAAAAAATATTAATTTTTTTAGGGAAAAATAAAAGAATATAATAGAAAAAAAATAAAAGACACAAATATTTAGTTTCATTCCATTTTTTTATTTTCTAAACACAAATCTTACACCATATCGCTTCTTTACAAATTGATACATAATAAAATCATTTATATATAATTGATTTAAAATATAATGCATAGAATAGCCTTGGCTGCGTTTGAATAAAAAGTAAATACAGTATTGTCCACAAACATTGGATGTTGGTGATTGAAACACTTTGGAATTCCATAATACATCTAAATAGGTAGTAGTACTAATGTTATAGAATGCAGGAGGTTGTCCAAACGAGTCATAAAATTCTAATTCTCTTTTATCATTCACAAATAATGCTAACCAGTGGGTTCCAGGCTGCGATGAGTCGTCAGAATTTACAATAGCACACATGTTTTCTTGCAGAGGAGGGATTGTATCTCTAGAATAAACACCTTGGAAATAGGGGACGTGGCCTTCTCTTGAGATAAGACTGTAAACAGTTGCATTCCATCCATTCTTTAATTTCCGAAATCATACAAGATATTTCTCGATTTGTTTATTTCGATTAAATTTTCAAACTCGGCGAAAACGATAACACATACGGTTTGTTCTAAAGATTTGCTGAATTTTAGTTCTAATCGCAAATTGCTATGTTTTATCAAACTTAAATGTTCTCCTGAGGAACATAAATCTGGTGAGAGGTTAAATCCAAATAATGTATTTGAATCTTTATATTCTTTTCTAGAAATAAATATACCTCTGTCTTGACCCATTCGATCTGTCCCAACGAATAGAGTTTGATAGGCACGTATGTATTGATCTTTAGAAAAATCGAGTTCTAATGGATTGTGAGGCACCGGTTGTCCATCCACATACACTCCAACAAAATTTAAATTAAAATGTTTAAACTCATAGGGAGATTTTGAAAATGCGCCGTGAAAAGCTTCATTATCAACACATCCTACAAAAACTTTTTTCGGCATTTGGCCTGAAAATATGTTATCTTGAATAAAAGACATGCTTCCTTTAGGAATCGAATACACTTTGCACAGAACTCGGTTAATGGGATATTTTGCACTTGTTTTTTCCAGCGCTTTCGCATGACCAAGAATAACTCCAGGATTCACGCGAACTTTTCGTATGAATAAAGAAACATGATCCAAAACAACTTTAAATCCTACAGATCCTTGCAAACAAAATTCGGGTTTGCTTCGTATTAATTTTATTTTTAAATCCACTAAATTGAGTAAAAGACGATCTTGATGAAATAAATCTGAATGTATGCAACCAATCATGTCTACAGTTGCACTTTCTTTAAAAAATTCAGTTCTTTTCTTGAGACCATCATCAGAATCCTTGTAAAATAGTTCAGCCGTTAATTGGGAAGTTTTGCTGTCGTATCCATGGTTTAAGAGAGTTTCAATATAAGATCGGTAGGGATATGTATTACTGGAATTGGAAACCACGCGATCATTTAAGGATACATCTACTTGAGAAAATAATGAATGTAGAAATAAATTCACAGGTCCTATAGTATCATCTTTAGTAATAGGTGTATTGTCCACTTTTACTATTTTCGCTTTTACATATAATTGTGTTTGACTGAGATCTATGTAATCTTCTGCACTTCCAGAAATGTGAAATTCTACAGGTGCGTTATCGAAAACGTTAGAAAGAGGGTGAAATTGTTTCCACTGCCCATCTTGAATAACTGTTTGAGTACCGGGTAAGTTGAAAAGTTCCAATTCAGATTTAACACATTCAGGAGAATCTTTGAGAATAAATGCCATTTTTACGAATCGAAAATATCGCGTACACTCACTTTACGTGCTTTGGATGAAATGAATTTTTTCTGTTTCTTACACTTTCTTTTATACTGTCCTTTCCCCACCATAGATTGAACTCTATCAATAGCTTTCTGAGCTAATTTTTTCCCACTTTCTCTGCTTCTTGTTTTTACGGCTTCTTTAAATTTTTCTCCTGACAATACATCAGAGGCAACACGACTCCCTGTCCTTAATACTTCTTTTCCAATAGTTTTACCTCCTTTTACTAAAAAAGGTAAGGCCGCTCTAAACAATCGGCGAAATATTCCTCCGATTCCATAACCCTTTTGAAAACTAATGCCCTTGTAATGAGTCAGACCCGAGCCGATCTGACCTGCATAATGGTCCTCAAATCTTTTAGTACAGCAAACGTATGGTAAGCTCATCTTGGCGCTTTTATCTTCAAATGAGGGTATGAGAAAAGCACTGCTTTATTTATAGTATTTGTCTCATGCGAAAATGAAGCACTATGATCACTTTACCTCTTTCAAAGGGAACAAAATCACCTGAATTGAGTCTCAGTTCAGCTTGAATCGTCTGAAACGAGTGTCTCACTAAAGGTAAGTATTGAGGTCTATCATAATATTGACTAATCGTTTCCCCGTCTTCACCTTTAGTTCGAACGATTCGTAATAAAGGAGCTTGTGTATCTCCCACAATTTGAGGTGAAATTAGATCCGAGTAAACGTAAAAAACCGAAAAATTAGACCATGCATCAGCAACGAATTCGCTTTTCATATTACCCGTTATGATTGCATTGCGTTTGAACCCTAACAATTCTCCTAAGTTCTCTAAATGAAGACTGCTACCTTGAATCGCATTAATTTTCACCCGTTTCGATGCTTTATTGTAAGTTATTGTGAACCGACTAGGATTTTTTGGTAAAGCAAGCTGTATGGCTGATATAATATCAAACATTGTTTCATAACACCCCACATCAATTGTTTGCTTAACGGTTGAAGAGATATTACCGTCACCCACTTTGTATCAAAAATAATTGTTAGTTTCATTTACGTTAAGCCAAGAATGAGGGTAGATTATTTCAGACAATCCCACTTCCCATTCACCATTTAAATAAACGGGGGAAGGGTAACTGAGTTTTGAAATGAGATATTTTGTTTTCTGGAAAGAAATGCATAGAGCTATCAGAAGGTACTGTTACGTAGAAAGACATTTTGAAAATGAGTCCGTAAGAAAAAAAAATTTAACTATTTATACTTTTTGAATATCAGTTACCCAATCATTAAACTTTTCAGGATAACCTAAAAATTTAACAAAATATTCAGTGATTCCTCGTCTTTTTCTTTGTTTGATGACGTTCTCTACAGGATAGAAACCAGAGTCGACAACTTTTTGTAATTCTGCTTCGTAATAAGTACCTTTAATCTCTTCACCTTGTAAATCTCTTAATCTATAAACGATCGGAATTCTTTGCACGATTTCATAAACTGTGAAAAGTTCTTGACTCCAGTTTTGTTCATATCCTTTTTCAAAGAGAAGTTTTTGCTTATTAATGCGCACAACATCGCCAATTTTAAATTTAGGGGCTTTAGGTTTCTCATTTCTTAGATCACCATATAAATTATTTAATACTTGCTTCCTGTTATGCCTACTTACAGAAGCAGGCTCCATTTTAATTGAACGGTGATACGAGTGATTATAACTGTGCATTAATTTATCAATGACGTCAATGTAATTTTTAGTATTAAATTCAGTGAAATATTTCCACATTTTTGTTTTTAACGTCCGATTAAACCTTTCAACTACGCTAGCTTTAGTTTCGTTATTTGTAGAAAAAAATTTTACACTCATATTTTTCAAATAATTTTGAACTACTTTATTTAAAAACTCCTTACCGGCATCTGTTTGCAACACTTTAGGCTTCCTTTCTTTAAAAATAATTTCTAGCGCAGACTTTACACTTTTTCCAAATTTATCTTTCAGAGGAATTGCCCATGCAAATTTTGAAAATAAATCAATGCAAGTTAACAAATACTTATAACCCTTATTAAATTCTGCTAAAGATTGCATATCGACTAAATCCACTTGAAACTGACGATCAATATCACTTACAAATACTCGATTCCGCTGAAACTTATGCCGAACAGGTTTATGAAGAGTGTAAGCATCTTTCTGTGATAACCAATGCTTTACATCTTTTTTACTATATTTCCCTTTTAAAGAGCGATGTAATGCCTCCACACCTCCGAAGCTACTTGGAACTTCGGGATTTTCGTAAAACGCTGCTAAATCTTGATACATTGTTACCGACGAACAGAACTTGATTGAATGACTATTACAATGAATAGTTATGCAATTTATACTTTTTGGGAAAGGCAAAGGGATTATGTTTAAAAGCATGAGCATAAATTTTCCTTACTTTTATACAAAATACTCTTATTTGTTTTTTAAACGTGAAACTTATTTCAACACAAATATTAAACTAACAAACAACAAAAATGATATTAACTCAAATCAAGCATAAAAAAAAAACATTTTATTCAGATTTATAGGAACAAAATACTGTGTAAAACTTATAAAGTCAGTATGCAATATTTTTTAAACAAAATCCTCATAATATTCAAAACAATCAGATGGACATAACATATCTCTTACTTCTCTTAAAATAATATCTAAGCGAAGATTTTCCAAAAAATTTTCAGTTACATAATTTACAGGTTTTAACAGTAAAAAGTGTACATTTTCAAAAAGATTATTATAAAAATAATCAGCTATCTCATTAGCTTCCAGTGACAAAACATGTGAATTAAATGTTTCTTCTCGGTTCCCCCATAACTCCTCAGCGAGTTTCTGAGGTTGATTCAGTCCTTTTTCGTTCAGGAGGCTACAAATAGATTTTTTCAAAATTTGCGTCAAGTATCGTTGACCCAGACTAACGTCCAAAGAAAAAGGTAATGCGTTTTCTATGGGACCTTCACAGAAGGTTTTATATGCAGTTAAAAAGTCCATACACAGAAATACATTGTCTATAACGGCATTTTCAATAGCACCATATTTTTCAATCATTTCAGCCCACTGCTCTCGGGATATGCTGATTTCTTTAAAAGTAGGCTCTTTATTCGGACCGTATTTAATGCGCTTAAAAGTAAAATTAGTGAAGTTCTCACTTGTTATTTGAATGTGTCGTTCAGGAGGGAAAAGTCCACTTGGTAATTCCTCCAGTGATTCCGGTACTTTCTTTTTACGCATGATATATTCGATCCACTGTGGGTCTAATGTTATTCCCTCAGGAGTTGGGTAGTAGGTTTTTCCATACTTCTTGAAACGCCTTATGTGTACTGATACGGAATCATAATAGATGCTTGCAAAGACAAAAACATCATCTCCAATTGGAAATACTCCATCTGGTATGCAATCCTCGGTAAATTTTCCATACTTCTGAAAATAATATATCAAAATTAATGAGGATTAGAAAAGTGTAAAAAACATTATAAACATTACATATCAAATTTATTTAATTTTGTTACTTACTTTTGAAACTTCTCTTCTTGCTTTCTTATTTGCAGAAGATTCCACGACCTTTCCAAGCTTTCGTTGTTCGCTATGTGTTTCAGACATTGTCAATTTTTTTTTTTTCCTTTTTGAATACAGTCCGTCGCAGTACTGACAAACGAAATGAATCTTGAACCTAAGATGTGACAAGGGTCTAAAGCATATTGACCGAATTACACTTGAACGGAGTTCGCTGAGTGGTTGAAAGCAATGTATCCATCCGCTATAAGCATTGAGATAATTTCTGACGTAGAATTCAGTCGCCGTCTTGTAGAATCAAGATCAGACAAGCTAAGACAAGTTCAATCGTAAACCGTTCACACGCTGATTACGAGTATTCTACGTCACATTTTTACTGTGTATGTGTAATCATTATACCGAATTAAAATTTACAAATTATTAAAATAATATAAATGAAATATTTTTTTTATTTCATTTTAATTAAGAAAATGTCGCCATCTGCTTCGCCTGCAAAATTAAATTCAGGAGATTATAAACCTAAGTTTTCTTCAGGTCTGCATGCCTTCATAGGACAATAGTTAGCGTAACTGAAAAACTATTGTCCTATGGAGACATTTTGTTCCGGGGCTGTGAGTTTGAATCTGGATTTATTATTATTTTTTTTTATTTGAGCGTTATTTTTTCAATCATTTTAAAATCTAATAATTAGTGTATAGTTTAACCAATAGGTGGCGCCATGAGCACTTTAAACATTTCAATAAACTTTTTTTACACATTTAAAAAACAACTCAACTTAGCAGGAGGAGGAAAACAACTCAACAGCAGGTGAAAACAACTCAACTCCCCTATCAACTCGAAAACCGAAACCATAGCAGGAGGGAAACAACTCAACTCCACGCAGCATCCACAGGAGGAAAACAACTCCGCGCCTGCGCCTGTGCCTCCACAGGAGGAAAACAACTCAACTCTGCGCCTCCACCGCGCCTGTGCCTGCGCCTGCGCCTCCACCGCGCCTGCGCCTGCCCGCCTTTACCGCAGAATCGGCTTTTCTTACCTACTAATATTACTCATATAGTGGCTTCTAGTGGGTTTTACGAAATTCCAATTTTCCGTAGTAGGTACTACAGAAATTTATAAGAAAAACCCTGTGGCTGAATTCCCGAAATTAACTTAAAGTAAAAAAGTAACATACTGCTTACAAAACTACATTTGAATCTAATTAATAAAACTTTTTTTTTTATCTTTAAAGTTCATTCAAAAATAAAATGTAAGCAAAAAGGGAAATAAGTGTCACAAAGTAACCGAACAATAAATTTTCGAATTTAGACTCTTATACTTTAAATTAATTTATCAAATATCAACATATTTAAGAGTTTTTTTTAAAGTTAAAAAAAATATTTTTGCATTCAGTTGATGTTTAAAGTGTCGTTTGGCATAATTTTATTCGTTCACGTAGCAAATATATTTTGCTTATTAAAGAAAAGAAACAACAAATGCTATTTGAATACCAATTATTTTTATTACAACTACGGTATAATGTTTGCTAAATTACGAGAGATGGTCAGAAAAAAGATTACAAGCCGCAGCATTTGAAAACTACATATTGTGGAGAAATTTTATTTTCCCAGAGTAAAGACAAATGGCTTTACTTGTCACACAGCTGGTTTGCGGGTAGGTAGTGAAAGTTCCCAGACAGTTTAGGACAAATGAAATGGCAAGCTGCTTAGGAAATTGGTTTAGTTTGGAAGTTCGATTTTCATGAGCAGAGAATGTGTCCGCATCTGCCATTCATTGTCAAATTTTGGAAGTTTATAGTGAAGAAGCAATTAGCAAACAAAATGTAGCGAAATGATGTCACTCTTTTCAATCACGTAGACAGGATGTCGAAAACCACAATATGGCAGGGAGCGGCCGGTCAAATTCTTCAAGGAACGAAGTGAAGAAATGATTCCAAATGATCGACGGGTAATTCTGAGTGAAATCTCGTCAGATCTGGGGTTGAGCTATGGTAGCGTCAGAGGCGGATTAAGCTAGTTGGAGGCCCCTGGCGGTAAAAGGTTTGGGGTCCCCTGGGCTGAAAAGTCAAAAAACTTACATAGTGAAAAAATTCAGTCTCAGTTGGTTTTTTCAATTTTAGACATTTACAAAATTTTAATGAAAAATTTTCATTATAATTATATCAAAAGAATGTACGCATATCGGGCTATATTATTATTTACAGATACACATTCTCTGTGTTATATTATTTCAACTTCAGATATATATAAAGATACGTTTCATAATTCCATTGAATTTGACACAGCTAGCTATCCTCTAAATCCTTTTCTTTATAATCATTTAAATAATAATGTTCTCGGAAAAATGAAAGATGAGTTAAATGGAATGGTAGCAACAGAATTCGTAGGTCTCAAAGCAAAAATGTGCAGCATAAAAACATTAACTTTAGAAAAAAAATACAGCAGAAGGGGTACATAGATCTAGTTTAAAAAGTAAAATCTCTCATGAAGACTATAAAAATTGCCTCATTAATAAATATAGAAGTCGTGAAGAGTTTAATTCCATTAACAGTTCTATACATCAAATACATTCTGTAAAAAGTAAAAAAAAAAAAAATTTCACTTTGCCCCTTCGATGATAAAGGGAAGATGGTATTACGCGATGGTATTCTTGGTAGGTATTCTTGAAGGTATGGTATGGTATTCTTGAAGATGGTATGGTATTCTTGATGGTATGGGATTCTTGAAGATGGTATGGTATTCTTGATGGTATGGTATTCTTGAAGATGGTATGGTATTCTTGAAGATGGTATGACGCGACTTTAGCTTTCGGTAACTGTCATAAAAAATGAAAACTAATATTTTACATAAATGAGAATTTATTTATAGAGTTTCTTATAGATATTGATTTCTGTATATATTTTATTCTTTCATGTTTGGATGCAAATTTTTCCTCTTCATTTTATACATACACTTGTCGACTGTATTTATTATTTATTAAATGCTTCACATATAATGCATTTTTAAAGAAAAAATTTAAAAAAAACATAAGATTAAATTGAGTTTTCTGTTAGTATATTGTGCTATTCTTTATTTCAACGATTTTTGTAAAATACTTTTTTTTAAATCTATAAATAATAGTTTTCTTTTACCATATTGATCTATAAAAGTAAAATTGTTTTGAATGCTGAAGGACTTTATTTATTGGAGAAATGAGGATATTCCTTATTTCTATGGGGTCATTATTGTATATTTTTCTTGTTGAAAATTAGTAAAGGCTTTTTAGTGAATTATATTTTATATGAATTTGTTCCTAGCAAACAGAATGATTTCAGATTGCGCCAATATTTTAAAAAAAGATATAATGTAAGGATAAATTTTAGATTTTGAATAAATACAATATTGTTCTTATATTTTGCGTTTGTGTTATTATTAAAAGCTTTTATTTAACTTACAATGTATGTATGTATGTATGTATGTATGTATGTATGTAATTTGTTCGGGTGGAATCTTGCAACTCAATTTTGAAGCTGATATCTTCCTCCCATTGAGCTGAAATTTTGTATACACGTTTAGTTTGGATGACAATGCATGTTTTGACCATTTATATTCCGATATTGCAATTAATTAAAAAGATATTAATTAAAAACGTTAAACTAGTTTTGGGTGCCAACTTGGGCATATCTGCATTGTTGTAATAATTTTATTGTTACAACAATGACAAAAGTTGGCGTCGAAAATTGGTTTTCAGCCAAACTGGAATTTCATAACGTTGCGCTATTGACAGTATTAATTAACTTTGTCTAAAAAATAATTACATTTCTACAACGTAAAAACAATCTAATTTCTACAACGTATGCAATTTTTTTACTAATTTCTATCTATTTCCTTGGATTTAAATTCAAAACAAAAAAGTAGAGCTATTTTTCAGGCAGATTGGTACATTGTATACCTTTCTCAACGCTGCCAAGTTAAACTGAGATGGAGTATTGAAGAAATTCTTTAAATAATTTATCTAACTTTAATCTATGAAACTCAGACAAAAAATAATTACAGAATCGGAAAGATCATTTTTTTAATGTATCTTACCCATCAAAAAGGAATCCGCTAGGAAAACAATAAGGGAAAAATATTATCTAGAAATGCAATATATTTTCGATTAAAAAAAATAATTTTACAATAAAATGAAGTAATTTTTTAAAGAAAATTTCTAATATTAAGCCTACGAGTAATTTAAATATACCTCATTTTATCACCAGTAATCTAAACACACACTACGACATGTGTCCTTAAATTTAATTACAAATAGAATCTGTTATTTTTATTTGAATTTAATTATTGATTTTTTCAAAATCAAGTTTCTAAAGATGATCTGAGCAATTAAAAAAAATAGATTCTTACGTAGAAGATATTCAATGTCCAGCAAAAAATTATCATTATTTGATAAAACTTTCTTTTTTGATTACAAAATGCGTTTTTAGTCTTAAGCATTTTATTGATTAATACAAATATTTAAATGCCTTTTGAAGATTTTAATAAACAATTAAAATTTTCTTCTAATATGTTAGAGAAATACATCCCTTATCTTCAAAATATTTCAAATAAATAATATATTCTTTAAGTTTTTCAAAAATAGTCAAAATTTTAATTAAACATTTAATAACTTTATCATTTATGAAGATATATAATCTCATTAAACCTTTTTTTCGTGTGTAGAACAATGTTAGCCAAAATCTGCATGAAGATTGAAAAAATTGCTTAAAAATTACGGATTTAAAAAAATTGTGTTTTTAGTCTAATACCATTTTGCGAGAGAATTAATTCAGCTAAACCAGGGATGGCGAACCAGCGTTCAATGAGTTGAACAGGCTGAGAAACCTGTCCAGCGATAACTAAAAAGTAAAAAATAAATTAAATGTAAAAAAACTTTTTTAAGAACAAGCTTTTATTTAAACGCGCTAAAAAGAATAAAATAAACTTTTCCTTTAAAACTTTTTTTACTATCAACTTATAACGTCATTACACAATTTATATGATATAAAAGCTTGTCGCAATATTTAAGTACTCATATTTACTTAGTTTGAATTTTTAAAAACCAAAATCAATCAGGTCAAGTTATTTATTTTACTTGTTTATCTACACAGGTAAATCTCGCGACAAGCTTTTATATCATATAAATTGTGTAATGACGTTATAAGTTGATAGTAAAAAAAGTTTTAAAGGAAAAGTTTATTTTATTCTTTTTAGCGCGTTTAAATAAAAGCTTGTTCTTAAAAAAGTTTTTTTACATTTAATTTATTTTTATTATAAGGATAAATATAATTTTGCTTTGAAATTTTTTATAAGTTTCTGATATATATTTAAATTTATAAAATTTTTATTTTTTTAAGATTAATAGGAAAAACAGAAATTTTATCACTTAACCTAAATATTCTACCTTCAAGTCCATCAACCATTTTTTTACTTTCTGAATATTTTTCAACTTTTTTTCTATAGATTTCCACTGTTTTTCAATGTTTTTCAACTTTTTACAGTATTTTTTAACATTTTTCAATTATTTCACTTATATTAATATATTTTAGTGTATAAAACAAGAAATGAAACAGACTAAAACTTTACTTAAGAACATAAGCCACACTTAATATTCTATCCATGACAAAATTTTTGCATGCAATGTTTTCGTTTTAAGATAATTATTCTTAAAGAAACTCATTGGAAAAAATTTTCCTTTTTAAAAATTGGTTAAATGATTCGTACCCAAAAGGTTTTTTTTTCTATCTATCACTAAGTGGATAATCATATGTATAACATTAGTATTTCTTATAATTTTCCCTTCTGAAATTTCGACTGAAATGGATACATTTGTCTCGCTAGACAAAAAATCTGTTGCTTGTCTCTAACATTTTTAAAACAACATAGGTAGGAAGTTTTTAAAAGAAATATTTTCCTAATTTGTTTTCTCTTGCAAAACATATTTTGTAAAATAAATATTTCGGAAATATCTCTATGGGGGCTTCCTTGCGTGAAAAAGTTTGAAAAAAGTTTTTTGTCCTCTCTTACTTCATTCATTAAGTCCTCTATTATTATGAGAACATCAGTAATGTTTTCTACATCAAATATATGCCTTCATGAAATTCTATGTCAGACATCTTCTCAAACAGAAATTCCATAACACCAAATAATTTTGGGAGGAAAATATTTGATTAATTTTGCTTCTAAGATTCGTCTAACAAAGAAAGTTTTACCAGAATTAAAAGGTCCACATATCAGAATAGAAAATGGATATTTAAAGTTTGGAAACTCCATTGCAAATGAGAATACTCAAGTAACAAACATATAATTTATAGTTTTTAAACTTATCTCAATAAATTTTAACAGGCAAATTTATATAATGGAATGCCTTTCGCTTAATTTCTAACATACAAATAAATAATGCAATTTTAAAAATTAGGTTTTAAATAATGAAAAACATCCTCTGACTCGTTCCATTTTTCTAAAAAAAGTCTGTCTCCCTTCACCAAGACTAAAATGTATAACCAATCCCACAATCAATTAAACAGTATAGTAATTTTAACTAATTAATTCATTTAATTAAGCAAAAATACACGGATCCTCTATCATTAAAAATATACGAGTGTTCTCAAACCCTTCCCCAATCACATTGATGGAGAAGACCCCTTTCCAATACGAGAAAAGATTGGAATAAATCATCTTCTATAAAAAATAATTATTTTTTGCAATAATTGTTGGCACCAAAGTAAATTAGAAAATATTATTGAAATCTTATTTTTTCTTTTAAATTTATTAATTGAAAAATCAGTAGTAAGTAACTATATTCACAGCATTTCAAATTTTCCAAACGCATGCGCAGAACGTTTTTTAGATAAGGGTGCTCAAAACCGTTAGTACCCTTTCCTTATCTTTTCTTTCCCCCTCAGGGGTCCTCCCGGCTCCGCGCTCCTCTTGTCCCAGAACCGCCCTCCATGTTAAGTCTATGGGGGCTCCGCGCTCCTCTTGTCCCAGAACCGGCATTTTATATCTACTTGTGTCTTTGCCCAAAAAGAGCTGGTGTTTTCGTGTTCATGATATCGCTTAAATGAAACCAAGTCTCATCGGAGGGAAGTGTTTTCTCTAAAAGGTTGATGCTGTTACTAGTAAAGCTCCTGAGCTATCGGTAATTAGTAGTCACTTCTGAGGCTTTCCTGAATTATTTTTTTACGGTAAGTACAAAAATTTTAAGTTCCTAGAGCCTTATGTGCTGTCCCATATGATATGCCTACTTGTTGCGACAAATATCCAACAGATTTATGTAGAGATTGCAATATCCTTCATAATTTTTTGCACAAACTAGCGTAATAACTTTCGATCTTCCATTATTGTGTTTATCTTCCGCCGAATCTATCTCACAAAGAGAAGCAGCTCCCGAAGAGAAGTTTCAACACCTCCAGGGCCATTTTTAACCTTCCCGGCGCCCAAGGCACTTCAAATTGTCAGAACCCCTCCCTCCACAATGTCCAGAGCACCTCCCACCTTCAGTCCTTACCTTGCCAGTTTTAGTTCGGGAGGGATTTTTCCTTAACTCTCTTACTCTTTTCACTTTCTTTGTTTTTACTGTTTGGAGAGTCTTTCCATTATACACCACCTATTGACCAACCGTGTCCTGGACTGGCAATCGTAAGGAGAGGATAGTAGCATGGTTTAGCCCCTCTTGTTCTTTTCTTACCTTACGACATCACGGACCACCTACCCACTTGCAAATTAATGAAATCGTTTGCAATTACAGTATAGACATAGACCATGCATTATTGTATTAATTTCTTTTCATGAAGCCCTACCGTGTAGAGGAGTGATGCATGTTAAATCTGTCGAGGGCTCAAACGTCCTCCCGTTGATGTGGTAGTTAGAAGAGGGGTGCCAGCTCAGGTGTTGTCCTCGTCACTTGACCGTGGTTCAAAATTACGAGGTCCGTCGCCAAAAGCCCACATGTAACTGAACAGTACGGCGTTAATACTCACTCACCCAAGCACTCATGATTTTTTTTTCAAGTTGTTAATTATCATTTTTTTCATCGTTTATTTATCGCTTTACTGTCTTTTACTTTTAGACATCCTTATTCTTTGTTGAGTCACTGATATTGCACTAGTACCACAAAGGTTTTCTTCGAGCTTTTATCATTAATAACATCACTGTAATCAATTTCTATGGTAATGCTATTTTGAGCGCATAGCAACAATCAAACTATTAAGCTTTTTATTTTCCATAGTAGATCTCATTTCAGTCTTTACTCTTTTACGGGCAGAAGTGCTTCTCTCATGACTCGCCAGGCGGTGGTACACTGTAATTTTAATTTTTTTTCGTTTTTATGCCTCAAATTTTTTTCCCGGCACCCTAGGCACGTGCCAAGTGTGCCGAAGCGGAAAAGCGACCCTGAACATCTCAAATAAATGCATATTGCTATAACTCTTTAGCTATTTTTTTTCCTTTCTCATGTCGTTTTTCTCACGTCACAGTGTAGGAAATCACGAAAATCAATGTAACCATTCTATTCTTCGGATTAATGCCCACAAGGTGTCTTTTCGTACTAAATTGATGTGATGCCTACAAACTTTGTAAACCACTTTTCCCTCTTATCTCATTCCGTTTTCAAGATATAAATGCTAACCGCAGTTTACCACCAGGGTGCGTCATACGTGCTTTTATTCAGTAGTGAATAGCTACTTTACTATACCTAGACATCGCTTTTATGACCATAGTAGCAGACATTCCCAAGTTACCAAGGTGGCAAGGAGCTTTAGTAGGCATACCGTAAACTGGCCACCAAAAGTTCAAATACAACGCATTGTCGAAGCTCGCCGTGAAAAAAAATGGCATCAACGATAAATTCATCAATGATAATCATGAACTTTAAGAAAAAAATAAATGAAAAAAATGATAATCATAATTTTTATTTCAAAGAAACGATTAAGTCGAAATTAGAGAAAATTTGCGAAATCCAACTTACATAGCTTGGTGTGTACGTTATGCGTATGATTGTTGATCATCAACAGTTGTTGGTAATTTCATTGACAATACCGAGGAGTGTCTAGAAATTTCTTGGAGGAATTCTTGACTTGATTCATTGAGATGGCGAGTATTGGGATGGACGGAAAAGGGCTTGTCACAAGCTGATGCTTCCGGAGTGTCTTAAATTGGTTCCCAGTGTGATCCAACGACTGTAGGATCAATTTGACTTTGTTGTTGCTCATCTCCATATCTAACCAAGCTAGACAAAGTCCATGACCACATTCACTCTCAAAAAGTCTTAACACCATTAGAGGGTCCTCATACAGATCTTATGTAAGCCCCAGACAGTCAAGAATGTGTTCTGGAGATGCCTGGCAAGCAGAACACCAAACACAAGTCGGAAGAACTTTATTTCCATCTTTAAAAGTCAAAGTTCGAAGGTGGCCACTCCGGAAAAGAGTTAGGATAGTTTGTTCCTGCCTGCTGCATTGAAGGAAAAGAGAACCACCAGGGCGTTTAGCTTTATACTAGTGATGAGAAGGTGAAATAGTTGATTGCGTCTTTTGATGTAGGTGGAGTGCAGTTCTGAATAGGTGAGAGGGGCCGAGTTTCTACTGGGTTGAGTGCACCATCTTTTGCTAGGGCATCAGAAATCTCATTGCTCACGACGTCAACGTGCGAAGGAACCCATTGTAGATGGATCTCGTGAGAAGATGAAAAACGTTTTAGTTTCTCCAAAATATAGCCAATCTTGTGTTATCACCCACCTTATGCCAGTTAGAAAGATGTTGGATGGCACTACGATTGTCAGATAATATTCAGATGCTGTTCGAACCAGGAATTGCGAGTGCCTCTTTAAGGTCTGTATCAATTGCAATGAGTTTACTGCGAGAGACAGAGCAACCATCAGAGTTTCTCAGTTTAGTGTGACTGGAAAAGTTTCGGGACTTAATATAAATACCGCAGCCAGAATGAGAGAATTTAAAAACTATGTATCTAGAAGATATATTCTTGGTAAATAACGAGTTACAACATCTCTGCGGGAGGCTGCTTTCTAGTTCTTTCAGGCTGAATGAGAAGCACTACGAGGCCTCAGCTCGTAAAGATCATTTTGTCGTATCTGGAGTTGGAATATTCGTTATAGTGATGCAAAAACACCTTCACAGTACGTTCCTATGCAAAACGACCAGCTAATTGTGGTTCCCCCGAGTTACCGACAGAGATGTGCCCCTTTATATCGAATACATTTCCTGGGCCAGACAGCAGTGAACTTCTGCTGTACTCTTCTCAGAGGAGCCCAGGTTTACACTGAAAAGCGATTCAGGGTGTTTGCTGATCTGGAGGCAACAACGTGTGTACCAGATACAACCAATCCAACAATGTTGAAAGACGCAATTACAGAGGTGGTGGAATTATGGTTTGGGCAGAGATCTCTCTCGATGGTTACATTGACCTGTATGTAACCCATGGAGGAATTCTACAGGAGTGAGATTATTGATCAATATATTCAACCATACATAACGTGACCATTTATTCTTTGACTTAAAATGGGACATTGGTTTATTTAGGTCAATTAACAGGTACACAATGAAACAAAAAACACTTTTTTAATGTTATTTATTCAGAAAAAGTTAGTTATAGCTTAAAAGTTACGAATTAAAAATGTACCCAAAATGTTTAGTTATATTTATATTTATCAAAGGAACAAATTTGCTTTAATATATAGCTGGTGAAAATTTTAAGTAAGAATGAAACTCTTGGCACGTTTTTTTTTATATTCACCTTAATTATCAACATCGCCTTTAGAACTGAAATTTGTAACTGTATCTTCTCAGATGTCCACAATTTGTTCATTATAGAAAATACTCTTTCTACTGGAGCCATTTGTAGCAGGCAAACATAAAATATATTCAATTAAAATAGAAAAGTTTTCATGCTATAGATTGTTGGCGTGAAAGTGTTTGAATACTTCCACCCAACGAGTTTCCGTGGAAACATTTAGATTATTCCATTCGGTTACTTTTTTGATGTAATGTAGTTAGAAATTAAGGAAAATTAGTCAAAAACTTCTGTATCTTTATTACAGTCAATATATTCCTTTTTAATTAATACATACGGAGATTTTTGAACGTCTTTCCCATGCCGGGACCTTTTTTTTAAATCCGCTGTGACGTCGTCACAATGGAGAAAGCGCCTCTATTCATAAACGTATCCACAGCCGGGGAACACGTGGCATTGGTGGTATTGTGTTGTATCAGACAGCTGGACCGTCGGCGACGGTGTGTCTGGCGGACACTATGGACCGGGCATCGCTGCATTATTTTCTATTCATGGGCAGTGATTGTACGTCTTGAATGCTGGCGCCTCTGCAGGCGGCGGCGAGGTGTTTGAAGTGCCAGATGTCAGCCGGGCCCTTGTCGCCGGGAACCTTTGAGAGGGACCGGACTTTTGTCATCTTTGCACGAATGGATGACGTGCAAGACCGTTGGTGCCGGGTGCAAAACGCCGAGGCCAGCCAATGGGGATTGATGAGGGGCGTGGAGTGAACCCGCCCCTAGTGTTTAAAAGAGTGGACTTCGGAAAAAGAAGGAGACTCCTGATAGACTCCCACGAGAGATTCCCGTAACTGAACCCTGCGGACGGAGGAAGGGACTCCGGACAGACTGCCACGATAGATTCCCAAGAGAGAAGCCTGCTGACGAAGGAAGGAGCAGAGAAGACTCCTGATAGACTACCACGAGAGATTCCCGTAACTGAACCCTGCGGACGGAGGAAGAGACCCTGGACAGACTCGAACGAGAGATTCTAAAAAGAGAAGCCTGTGGACCAAGGAAGAAGGGGAGGACCCCGATCGACTCCGACGATTGACCTGCGAGACGTTAGGGACGGATATAGGAAGGAAGCACAAGGCGTGACCCTTCGGATCCATACCGACGAGAGACTCCTGAGGCGGTACCCAACGGGTGACTGGAAAAAGAAGCAAGGAGCGGACCCCTAGGCAGACACCAATATGAAACAGAAATAGCTGGCTGTATCAAACGAACACTTGTAACGAATATTTTTTCTCTATCCAATGATCTTTTGAATGTTGTCGTCAAATAAACATTTGATTAGATCACAGTAATAAGGCATTCTTTAATAATTAGCTTAGCGTACACCTTCAATTTATTTCCACGACGTTACACCGCTAATAAAATATCTCCATTTCTTTAGTAAGAAAGCAAGTCCACTGCTTCAGATATATATATATATATTCATGGCTTATTTTATAAAATTCTGTAGCCATCCTTTTCACAAACTCTTCATCTATATCAGTACCATTATCTTTCGATTTCACCATTAATTGACCGACCATAAATGGAAGAAACTGATTGGTCTGTTTCTGAGTCAAATTGTCTTTTAATTCATTGATTTCTTTTGCAGCTTCAATTGCCGATACAGTCTGACCTTCAAGTTTCAATACAATTTGATGAAAACTTGCTGACTGAGCATGTAAAAAATAAAGCCACAATTCAGATGTGGGATCTTCAAAAAAGATTTTTAGTAACAGGGGACATTTTTCAATACTCAAAAAGTAGTTTTTTAATGGCTGATATATTTTTAAAACCCTTTCCAAGGCAGGCATAAGAGCAAGCCATCTGGTTTTGCTATAGTCGAGCATTTGTTGATATTCCGTTTCAGTTTCAGCGCAAAATTCCTTTGGAGCTTCAACTCGAATCGTGTAAATATAAAAAAATTAATATATCTTCACAATAATGCTTTCGTAATCCAAGGGTAGCCCGCTGCAGCAGATTTTATTGCATTTTGAATAACATGGACTCCACATCCAATATCTATTAATGGCTTTTTCAGAGATGATTGTAATTTCGTTAACACATTGTTAGTTCCTCGCCTCCAAAATTGACGTTAGCATTATCTCCACGACTTTTGCTGTCAAATTATTATCTGTTAACACTTGGTTTAAATAATTGATATCAGAAGTCTCACCTGGTTGGTCTTGGAGATCTAAACTATTTATTTGCACTTTTTACTTGTAAGGTTGAAAATAGCGCACTACAATAGGATATATTTTCTTGTTACCGTGGTTTGAAGCGTCGTTTAGTATAGTAATACAATTGGACTTATCAAGATCATCTTTTAATTCTTTCATCGCTGTAGGCGTCAAAACATTTACTACAATAGCTTCTGATTTCATACGTGCGCATGTAAATTTGGGTTCGAAACATGATTGAATTAATTTCGATGCACAATCATTAGACCGAAAACTGTAGTTTTCTTGTATTGTGCGATAAGCCCAAACGCCTTCTGCCGCGGAGATATCCAAATCCTTTAAAATTGGCGCGTCCGATTTCTTGGGAAAAGTTTAACATCAAAGAACTCGAAGCGGCAGCACGATCGGCATTTTTATGTTTTTCAGACTTTAAATGCTGTTCAATGGACTAAATTCATGTGATGTCATAATCACATGATAATTTTAAACCACGTGTTTGTAGCCAATCAAGTTCAAAAACACATGTGACGTCATAGTCACGATAAATGCAATTATCTATTTTCAGCAAATCAGTTCATGCACTTCGTTGTTGCCAAATTACGCTTTTTACAGAAACTTTTTTTAAAAAAGATTAATATTTGTCACTTTATTTAAAAGTACATGCATAAAACAAGACTTTTTTTCTTTAATTTTAAAATATTTTGCAGAAATTTCTTTTTATAACTCTTGAGCATCCTTACCCAATTATGCAATTTAAATTTTACCTGAGTTTTACAAATAGAATAAAAAGTACGAGCTATAGTTTATTGTCTGTTTTGAATTCAATGTAGAACACGTGTTTATATTATTATGTGACCGTCATGAATTTAGTCCATATCACCGGCACCACTGTGGGAAACACTAAACTCTGTACGGCACTTTTCGCATCTAACATCTGAGGGAGTATTTATTGGCTTGATAAACGGATATTTTGCTTGTAAGCTAACATTGAACGAACACTTGCTTTTTGGCATTTTAACTTAAGATTCTAAAATAAAGGAAGTTTAAGTTATTTGCTACACGAGCGTCAAACAGCAACAAAACAAATAGCGAGAAATGGGCGAACGAAAAATCTGTCAAACAAATAGTCAACAAAGCGCGTACGATGACGTCTCGGGCACTGTCGCCTATCTTCGTGTCGACCTACGACGCGGTCTCGTTCTCGCACACCGCTCGCGTCCGGCCGGCTCGTTTACTTAAATTTTCGCGCGGTTACCGAAAACGGGACAATTTTGCGTCCCTGAGTTCGTTTCGGGGACATCGGGACTCGTAATTATAAAACGGGACGTCTGGTCACCTTATCCATACAGCATTGCTATTGGTAATGAATTCATTCTGATTGATAACGCGCGAAATCACCGAGCTGTTCTTGTTGAGAATAATCTTCAGGATCATAATTTGGAACTAATGGAATGGCTATTTCAATCTCCAGACCTGAATCCAATGGAGCATATTTGGGGCTATCCTGGTAGACACGTTGGTGTTTTAAGTCCGTCTCCAAGGTCCTTACATGAGCTAGAACAAGGGTTACTCCATATTTGATCCTCTTTTCCCATAGCAATTAGTAGCATGAAAATGCCGATGCCATTAATACATTGCAGTTAGGAGTGGGCACATTTCTTATTTAAACCCATTTTTGGAATGTTTACATGACATTTTTTTACATGAAATTGTGATGTATAACTTTTTCCAATAACGGAATTTTCCTTCAAAAGTGCTTTTTTTTGTAACATATGTTTGTGTTAAACTTAAACAAATTTATGAGTCGCATTAAATAAAAAAGTGTTTAGTGCACATTTTCTCCAAATTTCAGGAGTGGATCAAGACAGCGCTATATGAATTCAGTTTTTTTTAATGCACTGCAAGCGCTATCTGTTGTTCAAAATATTTATTTTTGTGAATATATCTTATGATTATTTTTCAAACCTCAGTTTAATCTGCAATAAATTTAGTTAATGAAAAATAATTTATTGTATTATAAAATAAATATGACAGAAAAATCCAAATATATTGAATCTTGTAACTTTTATTAAAATATCTGCACTTTTGCTTTGCGTGAAAAAAAAATTAAAGCATAAAATATTAGAAGAATAACCTAAATTTTTACATAACATGTAAATTAATTCAACTAGATTTAAATTCTATTCTTTTTTCAAAAGAATTAAGTAATATGTCAACTTATCAAGTAGTTTGTTAAAAGTACCTGTTAAGAAGTACCTTTTTTTGTATTAATATAATATTAATAATGTACATTATTAATATTACATTAATACAACATATAAGCTATTT
>BMAO01036648.1:0-83940 GCA_019973975.1 Trichonephila clavata | reverse complement strand
TGTTTGAAAAATGAAACAAGACTTTTTCTCGAAGTAGCAATTTAAAATCACATTTAAAGATTTATTCCAATGAAAAGCCTCATATTTGTGAAATATGCAACAAGGCTTTTAGAAAAGTAGACGATTTAACAAGACATTTACATATTCATACTGAGGAAAAACCTCATGTTTGTTAAATATGCGATAAAGCTTTTCTTCGAAGTTACAATTTAAATTCGCATTTACATATTCATACAAAGGAAAAGCCTCATGTTTGTGAAATATGCAACAAGGATTTCTCTCATAGTGGTCATTTTAGAAGACATTTACGTATTCATACCCAGGAAAAGCCTCATGTTTGTGAAATATGTAATAAGGCTTTTTCTGAAAAGTGTTCCTTAAAGAAACATTTAGCTGTTCATACCAAGGAACGACCTCAAGTTTGTGAAATATGTGAAAAGGATTCCTTAAAGAAACATTTAGCTGTTCATACCAAGGAAAGACCTCATGTGTGTGAAATATGCTACAAAGCTTTCTCTCGAGTTGATAATTTAATATCACGTATTCATACCATGGAAAAACCTCATGTTTGTGAAATATGCAACAGGGCTTTTCCTCGAAGTACCAATTTAAAATTACATTTAAGGATTCATACTAATGAAAAGCCTCATGTTTGTGAAATATGCAACAAGGCTTTTAGAAAAACACACGATTTAAAAAGACATTTACATGTTCATACTGAGGAAAGACCTCATGTGTGTGAAATATGCTACAAAGCTTTCTCTCGAGTTGATAATTTAATATCACATATACGTATTCATACCATGGAAAAACCTCATGTTTGTGAAATTTGCAATAAGGCTTTTCCTCGAAGTAACAATTTAAAATTACATTTAAGGATTCATACTAATGAAAAGCCTCATGTTTGTGAAATATGCAACAAGGCTTTTAGAAAAACACACGATTTAAAAAGACATTTACATGTTCATACCGAGGAAAGACCTCATGTGTGTGAAATATGCTACAAAGCTTTCTCTCGAGTTGATAATTTAATATCACATATACGTATTCATACCAAGGAAAAACCTCATGTTCGTGAAATATGCAACAGGGCTTTTCCTCAAAGTAACAATTTAAAATTACATTTAATGATTCATACTAATGAAAAGCCTCATGTTTGTGAAATATGCAACAAGGCTTTTAGAAAAATACACGATTTAAAAAGACATTTACATGTTCATACTGAGGAAAAGCCTCATGTTTGTGAAATATGCTGCAAAGCTTTCTCTCGAGTTGATAATTTAAAATCACATATACGTATTCATACCAAGGAAAAACCTCATGTTCGTGAAATATGCAACAGGGCTTTTCCTCAAAGTAACAATTTAAAATTACATTTAATGATTCATACTAATGAAAAGCCTCATGTTTGTGAAATATGCAACAAGGCTTTTAGAAAATACACGATTTAAAAAGACATTTACATGTTCATACTGAGGAAAAGCCTCATGTTTGTGAAATATGCTGCAAAGCTTTCTCTCGAGTTGATAATTTAAAATCACATATACGTATTCATACCATGGAAAAACCTCATGTTTGTGAAATATGCAGCAAGGCTTTCTCGGTAAGAAGTAGTTTAAAAAGACATTTATGTATTCACACCCAGGAAATAAATTAAAAAACCTTTACTTTTTCAGATCAAAGAAAAACATTGTTTTTGCTGTCTGTAATAAGGATCTCAGAGCTGTAAGTTAAAAACACATTGATATATTCATGCCAAAAAAATTAAGGCTTGTGAAATATGATTGAGCCTTAGAAACAAAAATATCTTCAATTGGTCTATGTTTTTAAAGGAAATAAAAATGTTATTGTATGTAAAACTGTATTTAAAAAATATCAATTGGAGCATTATATCCTGGAGCAGCATTGCTATCGGAGGAGAGAGAGCAGACATTACATTTTACTCTTATGCATACAAATGACTTTTTGATACCTCAGTTTTCTTGTTTCATTGACAATTTGGAACTTTTCTGTTAAAAGTCTACACACCTTTGCTCTAGTGGGAGGTTATCATATAATATGAGATCACATCTTTACTTATAAATGAGGCTAAAGGGACTTTCTTTATGAGTTAGATAATTTTAATTCTGAAACAGGCGTTTGTAAAATGTATAGTTAGTTTTTTGCAACTCATGAATTAAATCTTGGATTGTAGTATTTATTACAATGATAATAAATGAATTATTTTAGAATTTTTTAGACTTGCCTTCATTCTTTTACACTGTTTCCAATATAAAGAGCTTTTAATTGTCACAAATCCTTTAAACATTCTTTTACAGGAGATTATGAATTTTGTATTATTGCATCTTGAAGAATTAATCAAGAAACAATCATTCTCAAAATCGAGTGTGGTCAATCTAGTTTAGCATATGAGAGTTGAACCTAAAAGCGATGATTTCTGTGAAATTTTAAGTTAATTTCTTTGAAAAACTGAAAGATAGTGAATGTTTGAATAGAGTATAGTATAATATGGGGAAAAAATGTCAATAAAAATATTTCATTTATTATAAAATGAAATATTTTTTCTTTGAAAAACTCAATGCTGGTTATAATAATTGAGTGGTATAGTATAAAATGGTAAAGAATACCAAAAGAAATTTTTCTAGATAACTACGAAAATTGAAGCCTATGATGTTATTTCACTTAACTATATATTCAAATTCTTCAAATTTTTTCTCATATTTCTAATATTAATAATCATCACTTTTTATTGAAGTGAAAACTTCTTTAGCGGCGTTGGGCACTTTTTGGTAGGGGAAAATCTTATGAGTTCGCGTCACCGACATGCTCTGACTGGCGCATGCGCAGTTTGCTGTTCGCCTTGGGCACTTTTTGGATGGGTGAAATCTCGTGCGTTCGCTTCATCGAAACGCTTATAGCAGTATATCTGTATCTATACAGCTGACGTATAGTGCTGTGTATATCTTATAAGTGATGTTGAATGGATTTAATGAAAAGTTCAATGTGTATATACTGTGCATTGCTCGTTGCGATTCCGAGAATGGGCAATACATATTTATGGTTGCCGTTTATATTTCGCCTGGAAAATCTATGAGACAGATACAACAATTTTTATTCGAAAACTTGATGATTTATACAAAAGAAGGTTCTGAAATACTCGAAAAAAGATGTGAAAATATGATAATCTACGGATGATTTTAAGTGGACACTTGAATATTAACTTTGCAGATGATAAAAATCTACCACTAATTGAATTTCTAAATGAAACTCTTAATTTAAATATGTCCGATGATCGTAAACTAAGTACTACAAAAAAATGTAAAACGACGTTCAATGCGGTTTTTACGCGATACTGAAGCAAAGTGATACTGAAGTTCTGTCAATGAAGCAAAATTTTTTTACGAATTTCTCAAAATAAAACTTATAATATGTCGAATAAATATACTGAATTTAAAAAAAATATCGGAAAATCAAAGTAAGTCCCGATTGCTCGATAGCACAGTTTAAAATGTTAGAGCACAATGCATTGGTCCATTGTCCATTAATATCTACTCTTTACACACATTTTTCGTTTGAAAGCAACATTCGTGGGAGAGCCGACAATATCGCAATAAAGAAGGTTTTTTTTTTACTTATCAGCGGCACACGGAAGATCGATGCTTAACCAAAGCATCTCAAAAATGATTTTTGTGAAATTTGCATTACCAAAATATCTTATATGGTTAATATAACCTAAGACAAGTTTAAATTCTATGTGCAATTCGGGAAATTAAAAGATCTCAATTTAATAATAGACACAATTTAGAAAAACAAAATAGAGGTAAGAAGTGAGATTTTTGTGTCTATGCTTTTACAACGCTTATATAAAGAATGCCCGTTTTCCTTTTTAATGTAAATGTTGTACCTCTATTAAAGGTAGTTTCCAGTAGTTTTGTTTGGTATTAAGTTATTTTGAAAAAAAAATCTTGCAGTTTCTTTTGATTAAGTAATTTTCATTACAAAAACTGTTTGAAAAACACTTCAATATTCCTATAGCATTATTAATGTTATCGAAGTTTGCCGAGGTTCTAAGTTTTATTTTATGTTGTAGCTACTTATTGGTATTTTAGTACCATATTAAAAAAGTTGTGGTATTATGCGTTTTTTTTAAAGCTCATAGTGTAATAAGCACTGAAAAACCAAAATAAAAGAAAACATATATTAAAACAAAGGATCTATATGCAATGGCCACTTTTATATGTACTCCATTTATTCGTTGAAGATAGGGTTTCTTTCCGGGGAACGTGGGAAATCGTAAGATTTCCATACTTTTTGCATTCCCTGGGATGGGGAACGAGGCTTAAATAATTATTTCTGACATGACTGTAGATTTCAACCTCGGATATAAATTTTGGCTTACCGTACTGTGGCGATTTGCGATCGTTCACCCCGAACTTCCTGGAATGTTCATTACCCCAGCAGAGTGGGGTAAGAGTGTAATAAGAGAATAAGTACCCCTTCCCCCGCCTGTAGGGTTGGTGAAAATTTTTCTAGCTACCCTGGGAAACATTTTTTTTTTTCCTAATCAGTTTTTGTCTGCTATAGAGCTTCTTCAACTCAAAGTATTTATTTTTCAAGAGAATCACTTTTCGTACCCTATCAGATCGAAAATCTGATCAAAGTTCCGAGATATTTGTTTATGGGAATAACGTAAGTATTAATATATTTAAAACTATTATTTATTTCATTTTCTTTTCGGATACTTGTAGGATTTAATTGAATCCGCAATTTGAAAAAAAGGAATGAACCCCCAAACTGTTTGGTGGAGCATTTTCGCAACTTTTCTTATTTACTATTTTTCTTAATCAAACTTTAGTGTGAGATTCTTATATTAATATTGATTTATATTTTTGCAACAATAATATAGTAATTTCATTAAACAAGAAATCGGTTATACAAACAAAATCTCTTAAATGCGATAATTAATATTTTTAACGTACGTAAGCGATGCTTCAACAGCAAAAAAAATTTCAAATATATATATTAATATTTATCTCTTAATAGCAACATAAAGGAAATAATTTACTCAACTTCAACTGATTAATTTTGAAACGCATGTGAATCAGTAAAAAAACATTAATTTTAGTATATTAAAATTTTTTTTCGATATTTTAAATTTATACAAAATTTTTAGTTGTAACATTTTTTCCATGTCATTAAGAATTTTTGCTTTTAGTGCTTAAAGTAATAAATTTCATTTAAAAAACAACTTTTAATTCGTATAAAGATTTTTCTTCTGTATATGATGAAAATAAAAAAATCGAGGCGGTACCCGCAAAATAAAGATAATTTATAATAAATAAATATATCACACTAAGTAAATTCTTTTTTATTTGAATTTGCAATAATTTTCTTCAGAATAATTATTTATACCTGCGAAATATTTCTTTCTACAGATTTCGTTTCTAGCTACATTTGAAAATTATTAATCAAAACATCTGGAGATTTCATTGGAGTACAAAGGCAGGTTTTAAAATGTCTCTGTCTGCCTCACAAAATTATACTTATTTTGCAGGGTGCATGGATGAAAATATATTTGATCCACTATTTACTCTTTTAAACCTTTTTCAGTTTTATTAATAGTTGTATGACATACATTTTCAAGTTTTAATACAAATACAAACGTTTAAAAATCTGAAAATTTATGAGTCAAAGCTGAATCGAAAATTGAAGGGGAAAAAACGATATTTTCCTTATTTTATATAATTATTATTGATATTATTTAAAAATAATTTGTTTTTAAGTTTTTTGAAATTTTGATATGTTTCCGAGAATTTCGGGAACGGCAATTAATTCCCGGGAATGGAGAAAACCGGGAAATCAGAAACCCTAGTTGAAGAGTAATTTCACGTAATTTAACCCTCGTAGACTTTTACCGTGTCACCGTGTTTACTATTTTCTCTATGTTGGCAGGATTTATCTTACTGATAGTTCTTCATAATACCTCATGTATGTATCACGTTTAAGATTGAATTGATGAAGCCGTGTTCAATTATAATTTTACCTGATTCATTGATTCCTAAATTAAGTAAAAAATTTGTCTACTATTGTCTGTTTTAACATTCTTTTTTTGCTTTATTCATTACAATAAAGATTTCAGATATATTTATTTATACAACAAATTTAAATATTTTTTTACAATAATTTTAAAAAATTTCCCCCATTATTTAGAAATTGGCTATAGATATGTGGGAAATAAATCTGTTTATAAAAAGTCAGGGTTGTTTTTTTTTAATCAAATGTAACATATTTCAGATACATTTTTGGTATTTAGGTTTGAAAATTTGTTTTCCATATTTAATGATAATTCGCAATAAATATTAATTTCTAGTAAAATTATTTAAAATTATACTTCTGGTTTTATTATTTTTACCTTTCCTTGTATATTAAATATAAATTGAGATTTGTCAACCCATGAAAGATAACTTTTAAGAAATAGAAAGGGATGAAAACAATATTTTTGTGAATTTCACAACTGGAACTTTTTATTAAAGATTTTCAATCTAAATATCACAAACGCACTTTTAATATTGTCAGTAATAATATGTTCCAATACAAACACTAAATCAATGGAAGTCACGACCGATGAAGGAGATGAAATGGCAAAATCCTCATCAACAACCCCATTCCCAGTGAAGCCGAGTGCGAATTTTTAAATGAAGAGTACACTTAACATTTTTACGAAAAATATTGATTTATTAGTAGAACATGGTCCCAAACAAGTTGCAGATTTTAAATTTACGGTCGATGAGAATGGTGGAAAATTCACAGCTGTTCATATTTCAACAAAACTTAAGTGAATGGGAAGACACGTGACTGTTATTCCATAAAACTAAATCGTATTTTTTGTTTTGCATGTAAATTGTTCAGTAAAGATATTTTTACAACCCAATTTATAAGTACGGGCTTTTCTGATTGGCGTCATTGTTCGGATTACCGTAATAAGCATGAAAATACTCTAAAACACTTAATTCTATATATGTGAGAGTTCATGAGAAATAACTTCTCAAAATGTTTAACAAAAACATTTTATTCGGTTTTAACATCTAGGGGACAATTTGCATTCATTTAAAGAGCTAAACAACACAGCCGTCGGCTACATGCCGTGAGCCAGAACACAGACTGACTAAACTATTTCATTTCGAAATCATACAATTGCATAATAAAAAAAAAAGACAGCCAATCAGCGGCTCGCACTACAGGCGCTTCGAACGGATATGAAAAAATAAATAATCCTTGAATAAAAAGAAAAGTTTGAGTTTCAATCATTTCGGCCGGCGGGAAAGAAGAAAAAGAGTGATACTTCCTTTCCCTCTTCAAATCCCACAACTCGGCCGTCCTGACATGTCGCTGTCCTCAGCGAACGCGAGTATAAAAACAATTTAGAACGGAAGCATCCTGTAATGCTTACAATCAAATTACATTCAAAAATAACACTGACATAAAAATACACTATGAAGCAATTTGAAAAGAAATACAATAAATCACAAATGATAAACACTTCAAATTATAAAAAAAAAGTTCACAAATTAACACTTAAAAATAAATGCACAGTAGAAGTATGTGGAAGTATGAGCCATAAAAATAACACGCGTAGAAAAATGCCAAAGGAAAATTACTAAGGGAACAAAAAAAAATGTCTATCCAAAAGGTTTCATTAGGTCGACAGCTGTTGTCGTTTGGTTTGGGCCTGCATGATTCCCTATCTTGGATACCTCGTATCTTCCTTTGCCGTTGACCTGAGTCACTTCATATGGTCCAAAAAATTTGGGTCTAAGCTTTAGACCAGTTCCAAACTGAGTTCGCTGGATGGCCACGATGTCACCGATCTTGTATTCGGTAGCTTCCTTACACTTCTTGTTGTGCTGCTTCCTATTTTCGTCTTGGATTTTGAGAATGTTTTTAACAGCTTCTGATCTAAGCTTGTTTCTTTGATCGTTGAATTCTTTGAACATCTCTTCGATAAGGATTTCTCTTATGGAGATGTCTTCGCTGCTTCTCATCTTTACACCTGTCAGAAGTTCGAATGGTGTAAACTTAGTGCTACGACAGATGGTGTCATTCAAAATTCTTTGTGCTTCTGGCACGTGCTTGAACCACTTCGTGGGGTCTTCAAGGGTAAGCTTGGTCAGTGCTGGAATTAGGGTTCTATGAACTCGTTCGACTTGACCATTCCCACGTGGTACTCCTGTTGCAATTTGCAGATGCAGGATATTTTCTTTTTCACAGTACTCTTTGAAGCTGTTCGATGTGAACGCTGCTCCTCTGTCGGTGATTATCCGGACTGGGTTTCCAAATGTTTTCTGTTGGAGTCTAAGTTTCTCCAACGCGTCTTCAGCGGATACGGACTTCGTAGGATAGAGCCACACGAATTTCGAAAACGCATCTACGACAGTCAGAATATGCTGATAATTCTTGTTTGTCGAGGGCATTGGTCCTATGAAGTCTACATGGTAGGTGTGGAGAGGGGTATCTTCTTTGGGAATTGGATGCAACATCCCCTCTTTCTTGCCGGTTTTCTTGTTTGCAAGGATGCATGGTATACAATGCGCTATTGTGTTTTCCACTTTAGACTGCAATTTCGGAATGTAAAACTCTTGCTTCACAATATCTGTTGTTTTGGCGACTGCAAAATGTCCTTTCTCGTGAGCCATCTTGATCAGCTCTGTCTGCATTCCTTCTGGTACTACGACTAATTCTCGGCCATTTTCGTACTTATACAGGATCTTATTCTTCATGAAGTACTCTTGATCTTGGCCCTCGTTCAATAAGGACTTAAGAGTGGTGATGTAGTCGTCCTTTTCTTGGGATATCCTTAATTTTGCTGTGATAGTATCGGTAATTATCATTATAGGATACCTGCTCAATGCATCAACATGTCGCATCTTTTGTCCTGCTCTATGTTCTATTTCGTATTCGAATTCCTCTAAGAGGAAGGCCCATCTTGCGATACGTGTAACCAGGTCTTTTTTGCTCATCGTCATCTGAAAAGCGGAGCAGTCTGTCACAATCTTGAACTTATTGCCGAATAGGTAGACCCTAAACTTCTTGAGGGCTTGCACAATGGCTAAGACCTCCAGCTCATAACTACTGTATTTTTCTTCGGCTGGGCTAGTCTTTCGGGACATATAATAGACAGGATGCAACATTCCGTCATCAGCTTCTTGAAGTAGTACGGCACCGTAGCCGTATTTACTCGCATCAGTGTGCAACTCAGTTCTTGTACCTTGCCTGAATATCCTTAGGACAGGGCTTTCAGACAGCGTCTCTTTAAGTCTCTCAAAAGCTTCTTTCTGTACGGCTTCAAACGTAAACGGATGATCTTTTCTAAGTAGATCACTCAATGGTTTGGCGATACCGGCATATCCTGGGATGAATTTCCGGAAGTAACTAGTTAAACCCAAAAAACTTTGTACTTGTTTAACTGTCTTAGGAGTAGGGTAATTCTTAACTGCTTGAGTCTTCGAATCTGAAGGTCGTATGGTTCCTTCCTTCACAACGTACCCAAGAAACTCAACTTCTTTTTTCAGGAACTGACACTTTTTAAACTTGAATTCAAGTCCATATTTCACTGCCAAATCAAATACTTTCTTTAGCTTTCTAAGACCATCTGCTTCATCCAAAGAAGGTATTATTAGGTCATCCATATAAGTTATTACTGTACCTTCACTTATTAGTTGTCTATAAATGCTATTTACATATCTCTGGAAAACTCCTGGGCTTGTACTTAGGCCAAACGGGACTTTATTAAATTCGTACTGCCCATCAGGTACAATGAAAGATGTATATTTTTTGCTGTCTTCGTCAACATTTACGTGGAAAAAGCCATTCTTCAGATCAAGGGTTGTGAATACTCGAGCCTCTTGAAGTCTATCTAGTACATCCTCGATTAAAGGAAGTGGAAATCTATCCTTTACCAGCTTCCGGTTCAACTGTCGATAGTCCACACAGAGTCTTGTTGAGTGGTCTTTCTTCTTTACTAAAACTATCGGACTAGCATAATCCGACGAACTAGGGCGAATGATTCCATCTCTGATCCATTCGTCGATTTGTTTATTGACCTCTTGTCGTTCTGGAAACGAGAGTCTTCTAGCTCTTTGATAAACTGGTATTTCGTCTTCAAGGATGATCTTCATTGATACATCCGTAGATTCCGTCTTCTTTGGTTGATACGAAGACACCATGTCTTCAACGCGACAGGCAATTTCAGCATTCTGAATGTGTCGCAGGTCTAACTCGTCTTGCTCTTCTTTCTTCGAAATGTTGAAAATCCAATCTGGAGATTCTGGTTTCACCTTTTCTTCATGAAAAGGACAGGGAGCATGGGCGAGGAATGCTGACCCAATGATTGCCTCAAACTTAAGAGCTGCGCTGGGGACAACTTGAAAGTCTAGACGGCAAACGTGTCCGTCTATCTCCGCAACATGTCTGAAGGATCCAAGTGTTTTAACTTGTCCCTGACCAAGTCCGGTCAGGACCGTTGATTCTCTCCAAAGTTTAGTTTTTGGATTCATCCTCTTGTAGACGTCAAAACGTATGAGGTTGCGTACACTGCCTGTATCCAATAAGGCTGTGACGACAAAGTCTCCTATCTTGACCTGTCTTGTAAACTTCTGCAAATCTACATCTGGATATTCTATTGCTTCTTCTGGTACTTCATTGACGATGTGAACAGGATGCGTGTCAGAGTGCGTGTTGATCTCATTCCCTTGACTTCTTCTTAATTCGGGACATGCATTTCTTAGGTGGTCAGGAGAATCGCACTCATAGCAACGAAAATTCTTCTGTCCAGAAGTCTTGCTTTGGGCTGGCATGGAACCTCTGCCTCCCGGTTCAGTCTTTGTTTGACGTTTATCGTAGAATCTCGTGTGATTCTCTGTAGATCTACCATGGTTGTCATTATATTTTCCACGGTTGTCTCTAAACCTTGCATGGTTGTCGCTAAGTTTTCTGCGATTATCTTGGAACCTTGATTTGTCGTTATGACTGGGACGACTCTCATTCTGTTTCCTACCGTGGTGGTTATTTCTTAAGCTATCTTTTAAGCTTTCAAATTCGTCGAATTTATTGGCGAGTTCTTCAGGCTGTTTCAATTCGAGCCACTCTCCAAAAAAATGATCTTTAATATCCTCAGGAGCTTTTGCCTTTATTCGCTCAGCAATAAGTAGGTTTACTAAGCCTTCAAAAGTGGTTATCTCTAGAGTAGAAATCCATTCCCTAAAGTAGCAACTTAATTCGTGGGCGAAACTACGCCAAGTCTTTTCAGGGTCCTTTTGATGTCTGTAAAATAGAGTTTTAAGTTTTTCTGCAGACAACTTGTACTTTTTCAAAACCAGCTCCTTAACATAGTCGTAGTTATTCGCGTTTTCAGCTGTCTCCCTCGCCAACATGTTAGAGATCTCTGGAGGCATCACATGGAGTAGGTAAACTACCCATTCTTCTCTTGGTACTCTGGCCATCTCAGCTCGCCTCTCAAAGTTGACGAGAAAAAGACTCATCTCATCTTTCTTCTCATCAAACTTAGGCGTGATTTGTGCCAAAGGGATCTTATGATGAACCTCCTCAGTTCTTCCAGGGGGCGTCGTGGCTGCTGGGGCTGCCTGCAATTCTAAACGTCGGATCTCTAAACGTTGTAATTCAATTTGCCGCTGCTCAGCCTCAGCTTCACGTTCAAGTCGTCGCTGCTCAGCTTCACGTTCAAGTCGTTGCTGCTCAGCTTCACGTCGTTGCTGCTCAGCTTCACGTTCAAGTCGTTGCTGCTCAGCTTCACGTTCAAGTCGTTGCCGCTCAGCTTCATGTTCAAGTTGCTGACGCTCAGCTTCTGCTTCTTCAAGTCTTTCTCCGATTATTCTATCCAACATAATTCGGACTGCCTCTTCGTTAAAATTCTTACTTTCAAGAATTATGTGCTTAATGTCGGGAACTCTGCTGTTCGGTGGAACATTTTCACCGAGTTCTTCACAGACGTTCACCAGATCCGCCTTTTTACCTTTCGCTAAAAATGCCATTACGAAAGAGTTCGGTACTTAATGAGGCACTAGTAATAATTAGCTTCTAAAAATTATCAATACTGACTTTTATAATTGGAAAAAACAAAAAGAAATCCAATACTAACATTCAAAGACACTACCTTTATATTGAAAAATAATATCTACCATAACAAACAAGAACTATGCACTGTTATGCACACCACTGGTGTTTATAATCTTTTTAATTACACCCTAACAACTTTTAAGATTTAAAAAAAACAAGGTTAAATTTAGACCGCGCGTTAGGCAATGACTTCATGCACAAGTCAGTGAATTTTATCCTTTCAAACACAATTAGAATTTATATGGCTCATACCTCGTTAAAGAGATAATAATCACAAATATGTTATACGTAATATGATTATGTTCACTTTTCAACAATATGCACGTGCAATGTAGTACCAACACAATAGTCACAATGCTTACCTAGTACTGCACTATCAAACAGTGTGGATCACAAGATTTACTCAACTCTGGTACTATACCAACAGCTAACACTTACTATAAAGATTTTTCATTCTTATTTGACAAGATAAATCATAATTTATTCATAAACACTATTTTTAAATCACAACTGTGGACCTAGTTTCGGTTTTAAAAAAAAGAAAATCTACTTTCGTTTTCAAAAGAAATAAAATCTACTTTCGTTTTTTAAAAGAAAGAAAATGTACCTTTTTCTGTTATCAAATAACCTGAAATTAGCATTCTAAGCATTTCTTAACACACACAATGATTAAGAATAACTGAACTCACTTGAAAAGGAATTAAATCCTATTAGCACAAAACATTACACAGTACTGTAATACTTTAAAAAAAACCAAAAATATCAATAAAATTACTAAATCTATACTAAAATTGATCAAATTCAACCGAAACTTGCATGAAAAGAATTATATCATATTATCACAAAATATATAACACTGTAATGTAATACTTTCAAAAACATCAATACTATTACCAAATCTATTCTAAAATTGATCAAATAAAAATATCAATAATCGAACAACAATACTGATCAAGTTAACGATTTGAAATTATTCACTTTTCACAACTAAAAAAGCATAGCACCATAAATCAAAATTTGGTGAAAATCAAAACAGTACTTATCTTGACTCTTCAGGTAGTCCACTCTTGAAATATACACCGGACACTGGTGAAAACGAAACACGAGATTGTCACTGACGAAACACGAGACTGTCACTGACGCAATACAGCAAGATCACTGAACTTTTTGAGTCCACTAGGCAGGACTATAGATGAACACACCAAAAGCGAAACGGTGCCGGACAAAAAACCAGACGAGGAAACTGCAGGGCCGGAGCGAGAATGAAGCCGAAACGAAACTGGAATCCGGAACACTGGAACCCGAACGAAACTGGAATCCGCAACACTGGAGCCCGGAACACAACTGGAATCCGCAAAACTGGAGCCCGGAACAATACTGGAATCCGCAAAACTGGAGCCCGGAACAATACTGGAATCCGCAAAACTGGAGCCCGGAACAAAATCGTAACGGCTTCCTAAAAGCCGAGAGACAGTTGGCTGTTTTTTTCTCACGAAGCATATCAGAGCCGACAAACTAATCTGCGGGATTTCCCTAAAATTCAATCCCGGCCGAACCCCCAATCTGTGAGAGTTCATGAGAAATAACTTCTCAAAATGTTTAACAAAAACATTTTATTCGGTTTTAACATCTAGGGGACAATTTGCATTCATTTAAAGAGCTAAACAACACAGCCGTCGGCTACATGCCGTGAGCCAGAACACAGACTGACTAAACTATTTCATTTCGAAATGATGCAATTGCATAATAAAAAAAAGACAGCCAATCAGCGGCTTGCACTACAGGCGCTTCGAACGGATATGAAAAAATAAATAATCCTTGAATAAAAAGAAAAGTTTGAGTGTCAATCATTTCGGCCGGCGGGAAAGAAGAAAAAGAGTGATACTTCCTTTCCTTCTTCAAATCCCACATGAATGTATTCTTTTAATACAGGACTTTTAACTTCTGTATAATATTTACACTGCTTAATATGTACTTTTTAAAAATACTTTAAAATAATTTTATTCATATGTACAATTGTTGTTTTATTATATAGCTACAAATTTAAATGTGATAGAAAAAAAATTTTACCTTCGTGTATTTTGGAAGTTTTTTCCTACCCTCTTGATAATTGGAACTCTTGATAATTCGAAGTTTTTCCTTGATCCCTCCAACTTCAAATTATCGAGAGTCGACTGTATAAAAAACAATTTTTTATTGTGTAAAACAGAGTAATTTTTAGTGCTTCTAATTTTTACTGCTTAAATGGTAAATTCTATAATTTAATACTCAGTATTCGTATAATACACTTTGCAGCATTATGCATATGAAAGAAAAAAAACTGCAGTCCCCCCCCCCCCTGAATTCTAAAATTTACTAACAAGGGTATTTTCATTCTATTTCTGATTCTAACTATTTCTGATCAGCTAAATAAAAAATATTCTTTTCATTACAGGATATGTATCCCAAGATGTTCAAGATTCTTTTCCTACTTGTTGTAGGAATCGTTGTCACTGAGGGTGTTGTATGTACTAAAAATTATTGTGACATGGTTCGTTGCAAGCAAATCACAAAAAATGATTGCAATGAAAATCAAGTCTTTGTCAAAAACGGAGGAATATGTGGATGCTGCGATGCATGCAGAATAAGTATAATTCTTTTGGATAATATGTTAGATTTAATATTTTTGTGGAAGTTATCTTTGTGCAAGGTTGTGAATTTTAGAACCCACAACTGATTCACTTTTAGTATTGGAAAACAGTCAAAAACTATAATACGAGGGTCACTCTGAAATTTTTGAGATTCTCCTAGATTTTTAAAGTTATACTTACAAAATTTTAGGAGTGTTCAAAGTAGTCTCCTCCAGCATCAATGCACATTTGTAGACGAATATTACACAGATTAATGCCTCAAACAATTCATTTCTTGGAATGGATGAAAAAATGCATTAAAAGCCTCGTCTATCTTTTCTTCAGAATGAAAACGACGTTCACGTAAGTTATTTTTTAAATTAAAACATAAACAAAAGTCACACATTGCCAGATCCGGAGAATAAGGTGGATGTTCTATCAACTGTTAATCCGACTGTATAGGAAGATGCATTGTCATGGTGAAGCATTAGTCCCCTAACAATAAATTCTTGGAGAATTTCTGGAATACATTTAGTGGTATACCAATTTGCTCTTACTATCTTCTGTCCTTCCAACTTGTTGGCTTTGACTAATCCCATACTTCTGGAGAAAAAACGGCATACATTTATTTTTTCATTTCTCGTTGTCTTTTCACCATTGTTGGGGTGGAATCATTTTGAAAACTCATACTTTGCTTTCTTGACGTGTTGGAACGATAAAAACAGCATGTATGTTTCATCCCTCGTAACACTTTTAGAAATGATGCGGTGGTCACCCTCATTTAGCAATTTAAGGGTTTGTTTACTGATTCTGACACGCCTCTCTTTTTAGTACTCAGTTAGATTATGGGGAACCCAACTTCAATTACTTTTTTTACATATAATTCTTCATGAATAATTTTGTGTGGCTGCGGATTCAAAGTAAAGATTCTTCTTTATTATTTGGTGGGTACAGAGATAATCAACTATTAACAATTTTCGTATGGAAGACACATATCCGGGATTCATGCCGACCACGACCTTTATGTGTGTTCTTCATCCCGAAGAGGACTGTGACCACTACAAAATTCTTTAGACCATCTGAATACAGTATAAAAACATGGACAGTTATCACAAAATGTTAATTGCAGCCACTGAACGCATTCCTCTTGATTTAGTCTCACTTTAAAATCATAGAAAATCATAGCACGATAATGTTCTCGCGCCAACACCATTTTCTCTTCTGTCTAAAATTTATTCCACGCTAAGCAACTTGAAGTAAATAAGAAAAAGTCGTCTGCTGTGTTAAAATACTTAGTATTTTCAAATTAAACAGTTAATTTTGTTTTGTAAATTCTCGTCTGCACGTATCACAAAAATTTCAGAGTTACACTCGTATTATACTGGAATTTCTCCCTTCATTAGAAAGTAGCACACTTTGAATTCATTTGTATGAGTCCATCCATCCCTTCCGGTGTAAAAAACATGTTTCACATTTTGCTAAGTGACCTAAATGAGCATTCTGTAAAGTAAATGAGTCTCAAGCTTTATGTGGCCAAGAGGGGGAAAAACCAAGTCTTACAGTAGTCGCATATGATTAGTAACATCTGACACGTTTTTGTGGTAAAAAAATACGCAATAGTAACTTAAATTCTGAAAAAAATCGTTCGATAGGTCATATGGATGGGCCGTGAATATTCCAAGTGTGACGTCAAAAAAACCCTGAGTTATTGCAATTTTAAAATTTTTAAAATAATTTGAATAAAACAGTAGTAGGGCACCCAGAAACTGGAAACCCAGCCTCTTTGTAGAAAAAAAGGAGACAAATCATACAAAGCAGGTCCTGGACCTATAGGTGCAAATAGGGTGGAGGTAGGGCAGAAAGAAATAACGAAACTAACTCCCAAGGGGAGGGGAGGCATTGGTGTCGAGAACGAAGCAAAGATGGAGGGATTCCCCCCGTATCATCTTCCCATCTCACTTAGTTCGTGATTTTAACAGACCTTTAAACCTCATAGAATTAACATGGGATTTTTAGTTTTAGCGACGAAGCCCATATGTGTATGAAACCCCTTCTACCATAGAACAAAAAGATGTAGCTGGACGAGGAGAACCTATGGTTCGAGTTTCAAAGCAGAGACTCAAAAATCTTTGGAGATGACAATTTAAAAAAAAATTTAAAATACTTTAAAATAGTTAAATGGGGATGGGGAGGAAATAGGATTATTGCAATAAAATTATATGTGCAGAAAGCTCATAGGGATATCTATCAAATCAGACAGGTACGGATGATCAAGGTGGTCTAGGATTCAAGATATAAAGGAAAGACCCTGAAGGAGGGGGGAGCACCTGAGTTGGTCAATTTCTCGCATATCTTGCAATATCATGTAACACTACTGAACAACCAAATATTAAGATCCTAGCTCAATTCCAAAGGGGGAGGCAAAATGTTTACCCAACTCCATAAGAATGACATGGGAACAGGATATTTTAGTGCTGGGGCCTCTCCTAAGCCTACCAAAAGAGAGCTAAGTAGATAACTGGATGGGTCTTGCCAAGGGGAACCTGTGGTTCAAATCTCAAAGCAGAGATTCAAATACAATTTAAGATATTACAGATTTAAAAAAAAGTTTAAAAATCTTTAAACGTTGAAATAAAATACGAGGAATGGCCCTATGAGCAAGAAATTTGGTGAGGATATATAATGGAGGCAGAGGAATCGAATGAGCTATAGGTCCGAGTGGATTGAGAGGCTCAGGTGTCGAGCTATGGGCAAAATGCTGCCAAGGGGGGGGAGGCACCTGGGGGAGGGGTAGAGTCCTTGTACTTCCTAACCAAACAGGTAGTACTATAGATCCCCCAAATATCAACCCCATATCATCAAAAAAATTGCCCCATAGGATTAACATGGGGATTTATATTTTATTGTGTAAGCCCTCCCCTGGACAAAGCAGGTCATCATTAGTAAAGAAACTATGAAGGGGGTTGAGGACAGGGGCCAAGTCGCTCGACGCCACCGGGTGCGCTCATTGGTCAAATCAAATAGCGCGTGCTTCCCCGGTATCTTGTCACACATTTCCGTCCCTTTTCACGAAATCACTACCACATATATCCAACAACCGAGAGAAAAGATGGGTTACACATAAAAAATGTGTATTCTTAAGAAATCTGTTTAATAAATGCGTTTTTTGAAGCCTGAAATTTGAAAATCAAAACCACTTTATGCTTGAAAATGCTTTCTAGATTTGTAGAAATAACGCTATCATCAGATGAAAGCGACCTCAACATGAATGAAAAGTGCAAATGGATCATAAGTGATTACAAAACATATTTAGATTAATATATATATATATATATATATATATATATATAGTTATGTTTCCTTTTTTCTAAAAAGAATACCGAAAGCATCTGAGTATAACATAATGTGCTATTTAGAATTCTAAGAGGAATTTAAATAAAAATGAGTTGAGTTTTTTTCTTTGTTTTTACAAACTAAATTCACGATTTCAAGCCATTAAAAAAGTAGAGCTCTGAAATGTTTAAAAATTTAGATTTATGAGCTACAAAACGCGCGCGAGAGGGAAAATTATACTTTACTTATTGGTAGAAATAATCGTTCACATCGATTATGTAATCTATTTGAATTTCAGTGATTATTTTTAAATTATTTATTCCCATTCTACAAGCTAAGTTCCCAAACGAATATAGAACGATTTTAGAATAGAATGCTTTTTTTACATCTATTCCAAATGTACATAAAAATCGGATGCTGGAAATATAAACTTTTAAACTTTTTGTTCAAAGCATAAATCTCAAATTAAATTTCCTTGAAAAGAGTTCGAAATCGGAAAGAAGGTGTTTAAAGAATAAAGAACATTATACTTTGTTACATCTGCATCGCATATTCAGAAATTATAATTTTGGATTTCTAATCTATTTAGAACATATTTCAAAGATACTTTTTATTCTCTTTATTTGGAAAGAACGTATATGCATACATATTTCTAACTAAAAGATGACTAGAAAAATCAGGAACTGTGAAAATTTTACGATTGTATTTGGAGAAAATATCTGGCATGAGAGTAATTATCCAAAATCTGTATTAAAATTCCTTCAAAAACCACTCGAATTGTTTGTGACCTTTACAAGTGAAACTTTTCGTATTTTTTATTCACAGATTTTACTCCGTATTTTATTTATGTTTCTGAAACAATTTTTTTTTATTAACTAAATAAACTGCAATTTTTTTTCAATGAAACTGATTTTAATTACAATTAAACTTTACCTTTACAATTAATCGAATGTTTATTTGTAACGTATCATCGAATTTTTTTAGAGTCATTAACTTTTATTTCCTGTTTTTTGTCCAGGTAGAACTTGGCGTTTAGGAAAATGAAAATTATTGAAAAGATTAGATTTAAATATATCGATCGCTTTAATAACGATAATCCCCCCCCCCCCCAAAAAAAAACTCTTCAAGAACTCTAACACAGTAATAAGATAATGTGAATTTAGTACAGTTTTTTAAAATATATAATTTGTTAGGCACTGTGTAATTGCAAAATACCTTTTTAAATGTGGATTGTGTGCTACATTTCGACACATAAACAAGAATATTTTCAGGTATTTAATTATAAATGTACTTTTTAGGCACCGTTTATTAGCACTATACTCATACTTATGGTATCCGACTAATTGCGACAACTTTTTTAAAAAAAATGGAAATATGGGGATTTTTTTGAGATTTTTAGAATTGTTTAGTACATTTTAAAAAATATGCTACAATTAAGAAGATAAAAAGAAATTATTATTACTAAAATAGAAATAAACTGGTGAAAATTTACAAAAACAATTAAATAAATAACATAAACGAGGCCCATTCTGTACCAAAAGTTTATGAACAAATTTTCAATTTTTCAATTCTGATGTAATGCTATTTTATTCAGTTTAGAATTGACCTTCATGATAAGAGATATTTTAATTTTTACAAAAACTGGAGCACTTTATCTCAATTATTATATGAAATTGCTTAAATCAGCAGTGATTATATTCACATGATTATTCACGTGATTATATTCAGTGATTAAATTACATGAAATTCCTTATCATATTTGCAGAGGAAGGATCTCCATGTGTACCAGTTATAGGAGGTCCTCCTGGCTGTGAAGATGGAACAACTTGCATGGATGTTGGAGATGAACACATATGTGTTCACGATACTTACTAATTTTGGCTTTTAAACATCAAATGTAAAACTGTTATTCGAATAAAACTTCTTTATAACAATTATCTATGTTTAAATGTCCAGTATTTTTAGAGATTTTAAATAAATGCTCAACATCATTGTTTATTTAAACAATTTTCTGATTTCAGCTCCTTTTTTTTTACGAAAATTCTACATTAAATTTAAAAGCACCACTTTGATTCTTTTCTTGATCGACATATTTCTGAACTTAATGTGCATTTCCCAAATTGAAAGTGGCTTCATTCAGATGACAGAATTCATATTATTAAACTATACACTCATCCTCCCAACCACACATACTCACATACATACACACACTCACATACACACACATGTACACACATACACAGTACATATATATATATATACACTGATCAAGTGAATATTCTGGGGATTCAAATACAACTAAAAAGATACATTAATATTCATAACGTAAAGACGATTTTAACTTCAATATTGTCTAATTCCTTATTGTTAAAGAAATACACTTTTATCAATTTTAAGAAACATCTCATTATTAATTAGATACAGCGCAATAGATTTCTAACTACAAATAATTCAGAAAATATAAGAAAGATAATTGCATTTTAAATTTACCCGATTAGTTTTAGTTATAAATATGTGTATCATATTTAAAAATTTTTATTGATTATAAATTGTTTTTATAGGTTATTGGGATGATGTTATTAATTAATATAATCTATAAATGTTCATACATCCATGAATTTTCGTTAAATTTATTGAAATTGAAAAGGTTGGCATACTTTAAAACTGGTTAAATCTCCCTTTTTATAAAGCTGTCCTCTGTTAGCAATGTTTATAATTCTGCATCGTCCATTTTTTATTTTTTCCAAGTCTCAAATTTACTTTTTAAACTTTAGATGTATTTACGTCATTTTTTGTCTCTCAAGTAGAAGTTTTCAAAAATTATAAATACAAAGATTTTACCTTGAAGAAATAATAAGTGTTTTAATTTTAAATAGCTTAAACGTGTTGAGCTTGAACTTTTCAAGATTTCATTATTAATATCTTGGAGCAATTGCGATAAAAGAAAGTATTTTCTGTATTATGTTTTATTTTACAAAGACACATGGGAAAATAAACATAAAAACTTGCAATTAACAAAAACATTTTTCGTTTTTATTTCATAGATTTCAGCTTATATGTGATTCCAGTTCTGGAAAGCTCTTTACTCATTTGATTTCCAACTTTTTACACGGTGATTAGTCACATTCGGTGTTTGTCCTTCCGTTGGTGTGGTGTGGTAATTAGGAGAGGGGTCGCTAGCTCATGTGCCGTCCTCTTTACTTGACCATGGTTCAAAATTACGAGGTCCGTCGCCAAAAGCCCTTGTGTAGTAGAACAGTGTGACGTTACTATATTCACTCACTCACTAACTCAAATTCAATGTTTATTCATTTAATGATAATATAAATTTATAGTGTTATAAATTTAGATTTTAAAGGTAAGACAGTAAGCTAAAAATCTTTAAATTATCGATTTTCAGTTTTTGATATTTCTGAAATCTCATTCATGACCTTTCCAGGGATATGATATATTTCGCATTTTATAAATGGGAAGTATGTCCAATTAAGTATTTGCAGTTATTTACTTTTGTAGTCCAAAATTTCAGATTTCTGAATTATCTTTAAAAAATTGAAAAAGATGAGATGCGATGAAATTACTGTATTAAAATGCTGATTTGCGAAGAATATTTTTAATCATTTAAAACTAATCAACAAAAAAAAATGGACAGAAATTATTTGATACCGACCTAGTTAACAAAAAAAAAAGCATTTACGATTGATTCAAAAGGAATAGTTCAGAAAAAAACTATACTAAGACTTGTTTCCGGCTGTCATAAATTCAAAGGGATATACCTTAAAACAAAACAATTCTAAAGTAATGAGTCTCACTTACCTTTTTTTATGAAACTATCAAAATTTATGCTAAAAATTAACTAGATTCATAAACATATCGAGAAAACTTTTTTATAACTCTAGTTCGACTAACGGAAAAATTCCCAGATATGAACTTAAATTCTCCTGAAAAAAAAAAGAAAAGATTTTTACGTAAGGTTAACTTCAATTTAAAGTTCTTGTGATGCCCTGACACGGCTAAAACTATCTTTGGAGAAACTCAATTTTAATATTTGAAATACAGCAATTGATACAGTTGGATCAACAATTGATAGGTCTGCTGTTCTGAATAAATTTGATCAAATATCGCCAATGATTAATCAATTATGCTATTCACGTGTTCAACATTGGTGCTCAAAAATTTTGATTTTGTCTATTATCTTTAGAACTGCTTTTTAGATTTTAATGAAATTTGGTATATATGTTACCGGCAAAGTATAAGATGAGATGGCATTCTATAGAATGCATAGGCGTTCTATAAGCTTTGACAAAAGCTATTAAGGCAAAGAGTATGAAAAAAAAGGCCAAGATAAGGCTATTTTATTAATGACGTATGTTATTCTGAAAAATAATAAAAATGAGAGTATAAAATAATGAGAGTGTCACTGAAAAAGTTATTCAAAATACATAAAGGAAATTTAAAGTTGTACCAAACAAAATTTATGTCTTTCTCATTAAGGAAAACAAAATTTTCAAATAAAAAATAAGATATTAAAATTTACCTACTGTTGCAACATGGCAGACTTGAATAAAATTTCAAATTACATTTCATTACATTTTTCCCGCAAAAACAATTCTATTGTTGGTACTTAGTTTGAGTTGACACATACATTTGATGAATCCTTGGCCGCTTCCATTGGACTGAGCTATTTCAACAGGAGAGGAATTTCATGGTCAGGAGTATATTTAATTCCAAGCAAGTTCTTAGGGCACAAAGTATATAAATTGCGATTTCAAATAAATTTGTTTTAAAATTCCTTCAGAAATTCCAAGTCTATAGAAACCATCCTATTTCCCACTTATTACAAGTGCCAACATATTGGCAGTCGGAAAAAAATCACGGGTTTCACAACAATACCTTTTTTTAAAAAAAATATTTTCAGTTTTTTCTGGCAAGATTTACAAAGGTGGATGTACAGTTCAATATCATAACGTGTAACATTTCTGTATTTGATTTACAGTTTTTTAAGAATTGTATCATGTCCTCAGAATCCATGATGCCATGCTGTATAGCATTTCTTCTCATCCTTTTTATCTTCTGGACCGGTCAACGTTTGATAATTTTACCGTGGCCCTCTGAGGGTGGGATGGTGATTATTTATATTATAAACCAGGGGTGGCCAACCCGCGGCACGCGTGCCACATTATGGCACGTGGGAGTCGTAACTGTGGCACGCGAAGACTTATTGAAAAATTACAACAATCATGAAAAGACTGCTGAATTAATTGAATTACAATAGAAAATTATCATGAAGAGAATACATAAAAAACAGAAATTTTCAGCGTGAGATTTTAAAGGCGCTAAGCAAGATTTTTTCTTTTCTTCAATATAGCGCTAAAAATGATATCATGCTCCAAAACTTACAATTCCACAGCATTGAAACGTTCCGAGAAAAATGTTGAGTAACGTGAGACTAAAACAAATAAATTCTCTCTCTCTCGGAAGGTCGAATCTGCCCAAAAGTCACCCGCTTTCGGGGATGGTTAATTTTTAACATCTCGGATTTCTGTTTGAATGTAAGCTTCTCCTTGCAGATCTGAAGTTTAGTGTTTATAGCTGTCAGCGTGATGTCAGATAAAAAGGTTTTTCCAAAGGTGACGGCTATTTATGATTTCTCTAATGTCAAGAAGTATTTCCGCAAAAAAATTAGGAGAGCAGTTGCTGTACGGTAGAAGTAATTCTATCTGTGTACTACAAAGTAGCCGCTTTATAAAGCAAAGGGAGTGAGAACTTGCATCCATGACCAATCAGAATGCTGAAATCAGAGGCTAGAAAATTTGATCATTATCATCGACAAATTTTTTCTAGCTGTCAAACTCAGTTGATTTTAAACTCTGTTTAGCAAGATGTTAAGCTTTTTTCCTTTTTTAAAATTGTTTTCAGATTTTAGCGTTGAGCATAGTTGTTTAATTTTTTTAAATTTTCAATATGTTTTTGAGCAAACCTTCGACATCGAAAAGAAATTATGAAGAGGATATTGCAGCACGTGATTTTAAAATTTTCTGGAAAGAACAATACCTGTTAACACATCAAAATGCTTCCAAGTCTATTTGTTTGATATGTGGAATTTATATAGCAGTTCCAAAATTTTTAAATTGAACCATCATTTCAAACAACTACACAGTGATTTCAACAGCAAATATTCTGTTGGATCAAATTTGTGAACGGAATTTATCAACAAAAAAGAAGAAGAAAAGAAATTTTTAGCCTGCCAACAATTTTTGTTCCAGAAGAGAAATGACGAAATGGAAATTATGTTGTAGTCTTCTTATGAACTTTTTTTGCTGATAGCCCGGAAGAAAAAACCATATTCTGTCAGAAAGGAGATAATAAAAAAGTAGCCTTTTAATTTTCGCCCAAAATATCGGTGATCTGAATGTCAAAAATGTGGTTGGAAAAACAGCTTTGTCTAAAAATACCGTCATGCGTCGTATAGATAGATGTCATGGACCAGGATGTTTGAACACAAATTGTCTCTGGACTTCAAAATTACAAATATTTTTCATTAACTTTTGATGAAAGCTGTGATACCACACATATAATGCGCAGTTAAGCATCTTTGTGCGTTACACGAACAATAATTTTGATACTGTGGAAGAACTTCTTGATTTGCGCCAACTAGCAGGTGAAGACATTTTTAAAGAACTTGAAAATGTAATTAAAATTGACAAAGTAGAATGAACAAAATTAGACAGTTCTTGCACAGATGGAACGCCTTGCATGGGTGGCAAAATAAAAGATTTTGTTGCATTGTTTGAAAATTATTTGGGAAGAGAAGTTTTCAAGTATCCCTGCATTATTCATCAAGAAGCTCTTCGTGCCAAGCACTTAAACTTGTCTTTCGTTGTTGGCCCCGTGGTGTGCTGTATCAACAAAATGCTAGCTCGTGCTCTGAATCGATGAAGATTTCGTACACTGTTTCCTTGAAGAAACGGAAGAAAATGGCAGGTTACTTCTTCATTGTAGTGAGCGCTGGCTTTCCAAAAGCAGTTCACTTGCGAGATTTTGGAGTTTGAGGGAATGTGTTTTAGAGTATCCGGAAGAAAACGATGAACTGCCTATGCTCACTCCTCAGGAGTGAAAATTGGCTTTGGAGTTTAACTTTTCTTACCGATATAATGGAACATTTTAACAATTTAAATTTAAGGCAACAGGGAAAAATTATATTTTTCCTACCCTAATTGGTCATATATCTTCTTTTGTGAACAAACGTTTGCTTTTTTGCCTGGATTTTGGAGAGAAAAAATTAAATCATTTCTCATTCATGCAAGAATTATCTAACAAAGTTAGTAATGTTTCAAACTATGATAGATTTAAAAATTTAATATCCATTTTGCAGGATTCTTTCAGTGCCAGGTTTGAGGATTTTAAAGATGATAAAAAAATACTGAACTTTTCACTAATCCGATTTCAATTTCTCTTCAAGACATTAAATGTTACCGAGCACAGATACAAATTAAAAGTATTGATCTGCAGCACCATATTACTCTGAATAACAAATAAAATGAAATTATTTTAACCGAAAATGACCCGAATTACATCGAATTTGGAAAATTTGTGCCACCAAGCAATTTTCCAAATTTACATGATTTAGCGGTCAGATATATTGTTGTGGGTTTGGATCAACAATGTTTGTGAAGTAATGTTTTCTGTTAGAACGTAATTAAATCAAAATATTGCTCAAAATTAACTGATATGCACTTAAAACACCTAATTTTGTTAGCATCTTCACGAACTAATCCAAATATAGATGATTTAGTAAAAAAAGCTACAAATTCAGTACTGACTGCTTAATAATCATTTAAAATTAAATGTTTGAAGTTGCTTATTTTTATTTTATACCTAAGCTAACTGATTGATCCCGTAAAAATTTATCAACAATAAAATATATGAGTTTTTACTTTTGTTTCATTTGTTATACCATTTTTTTTATTTTTTACATTTCACTATTTAAAACTTGCATTTAAAAATATGTTTTTGGTGTAAATAACCCATAATAAGCCTATAAGTAACATTTTTTCACTTTTGTATGTTTTTTGATTTAGTGGAGAAGTTGGAAGTGTGGCACGCGTACCTTTTTTTTATCGGATTGTGGACTGCTTCCCGAAAAGGTTGGCCACCCCTGTTATAAACTGTCTTCATTTAATATAATTGTATTTAAACATGCCCTCAGAATAAAATTCAGTTGCACCAAAAAATGAATACAGAGTGATTTTACATGAAATATAACGTGATTTCCATGGAAAGTCGCCCAAACAAGAGAGAAATCCACCCCTCTAAATAAAATGGAAATAATTTAATGCTCCTTGAGTGGCCCGATACCATTTGATCCACAGACCGGGGGTTGGGAATACTGCTACATGATACTGATGCTTTTTCTTCAACAGTTTAAATGGGTTTACTTTTATTTTCCACAATTATCACATCATAGTTATTCAGCAACCAATAGTCCCTAGGTTCCTTCTTAGTAGAAATTTTGCATTTTGTACATCAGTTATTAACTTCTAGTAAGAAATCTCAGTTAAGAAACAAATTTTTTCTTCGAAGCTTTAACTTGAATTTTGGCCAGCTCGTGTTCAAATAGTTGTTTTATGTCTGTAGACCAGGGGTCGGCAACCTTTTAGCTGTGGCATGTTAAAACAATCTACCAATATGATTCAGCGTACCACACAGTATGGTATTTTTGAAACAATTTAAAAATTGACAAATTTGTTGAGTAGTGCAAAATGCCACTGAAATCCTACCACGTGCCACATGTTCAACGTGGGTCATAAGTTGCCGAGCCCCTACCATAACTCATTCTTGAACATCACAGCTTGCTTTTCAATTTTCAAGCAGCACAGGAAAAAACAATTTTTTTTGAAATAGTTTAAATAAAATTGAGTATTTTGACACATCCGAACAAACCGCAATGTGCAACTGACAAACTCTGAGCCTGAGGCATGTGCTAAAAAACTCGTGTTTTGCCACGCAATATTTGAAATGAATCGGATATGTATTTCATTCTTTGCTGGTTTCTCGTTAGAGATTTTATAGAATGGCTAGGCAATGAAAAAAAATCAACAGTTATAATACACATGCATGGTAGAGCATAACACTCATCAGAGTTTGAAGGTACGAAACTGCAGATGCAGAATAGAAAAAAAAGGTAATATTAGGTATGGCTCTCTCTTGCAGATATACTGGAGAGATTTTATTCCCCATGATTTTATTCTGGATATAAGGGAGTTTATATGAGTTCTTGTGGCAATTGACCCCACTCAATCAGCACCGCTGTTTCTAAGCCTTTGATTGTTCTCGGAGGGGGGTTGCGTGTTCCGATAGCCCTCCCCTGAATAACCTAATCTTTTCCTATAGGAATGAGGTCTGAAAATCTGGCTGAACAATTCATACGACGAATGTCCTCCCTTTCCAGCAATTCATCAACTAGATGACAAACGCTACATTAATAGTCAGTTTCTATAGTGGATCCCTATCTATAGTATAGTGGATCCCTGATTCTCTCTATATAAAAGTATATTGAGAATAACTGGTTAGGCGAAACCGGACTCATCATTGAAGAAGAATGATCGTTCATTGATCCATGCTTCAATTTTTCTGATCCCTGCCTTATTTTAAATAGGCAGGGTTATATTCCTGTTCGTAGAACTGAACAGGACACAAACAATAGTCCCTCTTGCAAATATCTCTCTGTCAGGAAGTCTTCTGGTAACAGTTCCTCGAAAATTCGGGCTTACGTGGCCACATATAGCTCACGAGAGTTATAAGAAACTGTAGAATCCCTATCACGCCATCGGGTTTCTTGAACGACCTGGACTAGGCATCCTCTAGACGGCTCCGGTATTCTAAAACTGTTTATGTAAGTTGAACCTGACGTAGGTGGTTTTGTTAGAATTCTCCACAAATCTCTCCAGATTCTGATTATCCCCTTTATCCAACAAATTAATAATTCAATTTTAAAGCTTTTACAGAACAAGATCCATTCTAACAAATCTTGCTTTTTTATAACGCAATACTTTATAATATCCCTCTTCCCTTCTTTGAAATTATACAAGTTTTCATCTCATGAAAGTAATTCTTGTAAAAAGTAAACCTGCTGGCAATTTCTACCGGCTAGTTAAACTTATTTCACTCACTTTCAGATTTTTTTTCTCTCTCTCATGCCCCTTTCCAAATTTTCTTGATTTCACTCGGTCGTTTTTGCTGCATTCGGATTGGCAACGCATTGCACCACACATTATTCTCATAACTCTTTTATTTAACATTTTCTTACAGTAAGTTTAATTCTTTTATATTTTTTATAGTTTTAAAATAATTTAAAACTATATATTTTTAAATTAGTTCTTAATTTTCTTCAGCTCTTAGTTCAGTTGAAATGCATTATTGCCATTTTTACCTGAGATTGTGGAGCCCCACAGGACTAAGTGTTCCACAGCCATTCCAACAAACATTTTCACACATTTCGTTAAATTAAATAATGAACTTTTCCCCTCGAAGAACAGATTATTTATTTATATATATTAGAATATATAGAGAATTAGAATTTTACATATTTATATATAAAGAGAGATTATATATATATATTATATATATATATATATATTTATCTTGTTCAATTTTCAATCCGTTTATAAAGTCTATTCATCCAATCAAGTTCAAATAAATTGTTTTAAACTTGTAGTGGAGGACACACACTTGATGTTAATATACATCTTATAACAATGTTAATTACGTTGTTACAAATCATGCTCTTTTTTAAATTCCTACTATTAGTTCGCTCTGTCCTTATGTATATATATATATCTTGTTTAAATTTTCAATCATCGTAAAATACTTTCTATTCATCTATTCAAAGTAGGAATTAACTTACAATTTTTTTTCTATTAATTGTTTGTTGATAATCATGTTTGTTTTAAACTGCTACAAAAATTCCCTTCTACCTTACAATAAGAAAAATAGTTTAGTCAACATTTCCTCCAAATGTCTTGTTTCTATGCTCAATCATTCTCAAAATAAACATAAAAAAGTTGGTGATTCTACCTTAAATTTTGAATGCAGAGTATAAATAATTATATGTGGGTGTTTTATTCTTATGTGCATTTTAATTTTTTTCTACGTTTATGCGTGTACAGCAAACCAAATAATATAATTTTTCTTTACTCTAAAATATTGCATAAGAAGTTAACTGAAATAATAAATAAATTAGTATCAGAATTTTCTTGAAATATCTTTCATTATAAAAAAAATGAAGGATGCCTAGATAATCCCACCATATTTAATCTCATTGGAACTTAAATAAATTGCTTTTTGATTAATTCAGTATCATGTATAAAATCTCAGGATAAGAATCTAGCATACCAAATCATTGCTAATAATAACTCCTTTAAAAGTGAATATATTACTGAATGTTATTTTTTTATTTGAATATGATTAAAATATGATATTCAAAAACTTGTCGAATCACCTGTCCTTCCCAGACTGTTATCTAATGAGAAATTAAATATATCCATTCGTTTTTTTTTAAATAGATGTTTACTGAACAGCCTCAAATATCTATAATGATTTCTTAATTGGCAATATTAGACTAGATTTTACACTGGAAGAGCCTTGAGATTTATTTATGAATCATTACAGATTCTATTATAGATATAAATTAAAGATCGTCTCTGACTTTAATAATGCTGTTAAAGTAAATTATACTTGTTCTAAGCTAACTGACTTGACTGCCTTACACCTACGTTGAAATATGGAGAATACTTATTTAATATTTGAATTCTATAAAAAGAAGGGATTCTTACATATATATTACCAATTACATGATTATTAATATTCAGTAAGTATGTTATTATGTACATGCTTAGCTTCAAATTTAAATAAACAAATAAAATTCCCGTCTTAATATTTTATTTATTTTTAAATATTAATTTGTCGTTTTCTTTGTAATAGAATAATTTGAATGAGATACATAAAAAGAAAATATATTAATTTTTGAATTATCTTAGTGCTACTAAAATCTAACTGATTGAATTCCTATGAAGAAAGAATTTCAGAAATGAGTTGGGCTCATTTGATTTTCCAAAAAATTTTCCACGAACTCGCTTTGAATTTAAATTAATAACATTTGAAATAATTTATATTTAAAATCTTTGACGCATACAGTAGCTAAAAAACTTTCATAAAATTTCCTTAGTTTAAATATTTCAACTTTAAATGTGTTTTAAAGTATGTGACTACCTTCGGAGCACTGTTTTTGCAATACATAAATTTTTAACTAAAACACTTTTTTTATTTGAAATGGGACATAAAACTAGGAATTCAAGTACAACTTCCACAAAATTAAAAATAATTTTGAATATATTGGGAATTTTGAAAGAAGATTTAGTGAAAAATTGCAGTTACGGTAAGGTTTGTATTGGAAATTATAATTAATATATTAGAATAATAATAATACCATTATATCTGTGCTTAGAGCTATAAGATTTGTAATACTTTTGAAAGCTTTTGAAATATGCCATTTTTTATGCAAGAACTCAATTTTTTACAAAAAACTAAAGTTAGTTCCTCGCAAAAAAGTGCTATATAATACATAAATATATATACAGAGATTAGATCATAGTCTATACTGTATATAAAACTCAAAACATTTTCTAAAAATTTCAATTCAATATATTAAAAAGAAATTCTGTAGTGAACTTTACCAAGGAGGAAAAAAAACCACAGTTTCTCAGAAAATGCACCTAAAGATTTTAATACATTATAAAAAAAAATTCTGCTAATTGTTCAATTTTTAAACTCACTATATATATATAGATAAAGATCTCTTTAGCTTCATGTTTAACTAATTCGGACTTTTTTTAGTCTGTTTTCTAGAGAGTTTTATAAACTATAACAATTGTCATTTTTAGAGAAACTTTGATGAAAAATTGCGGTTACACAAATTTCTAAAAAATGTACTCAAAAAATATTTATACAGTACGTGAATAACATCTTTGCATGTGTTAGGAATTAAAAGATGTGAATACTTTTGAAAGTTTTTTAAATATGTCAAATTTTATGCAAAAACACGATTTTTTAAAAAATTAGTGCTTTTTTTTCATAAAAAAGCAATAAATAATACATACACAGAGGTTACATTTTGATTCATGACACAAATAAACTAAATGAAACATGTTCTGAAATTTCAATTCTATGTCTTAAAAATATTTTGTATAGGGATTTACTTTCGGTTTTGTAAACTCCATTTCCGGTTAACTAATTATGCTATAACTTTGCTTCTAAATATCATAGAAATAAAAATAGAGTGTTTTTGGAATCTTAAATGTATGGGCTATAAAATAAAAGCATAAAACAAATTTCAAATATTTTCACCAAAACGGTGATTTTTGAGAAGTCACATGCCTTAAATACATTGACACACACATATGCTAGTCTCCTATTCTAGTTTAATTCTACATGTACAGCACTTTCATGTTATTTTTAGGTACTTTAAATACTACAGTATTAATTTTCAACATTTGTCATTGTGTTACTTTTCAACAGAAATGAAAGTGTCCCTTTCCTTCAAATTTGTAATTTATATGAATAATTCCTTAAATTAATGATCTCCCATAGTTAATTTAATAAATTTGGTTAAAAAAGAAGGATGTTGTGAGTATTAGGATGTAAACAAAACTATTAAAAGCAAAATAATCTTCTTACAAAAATTACCATGTTTTTTCGAATTTAAGCAACATTATTTTTCTATGTAAATGTTAATGAAAATCGGGTGCGGCTTAGTATCGAAAGCGGAAAAATGCATTGAATGATAGAAATTGAACATGATACGACATTTGAGGTTCATATGTGTATTTTTGTTTTTAATACTGGTAAAATAAATTAATTATTCTCTTTTTACTAACTTTCATTTAAATTTTTTAATTTCATAAATATCGAATATCTATATAAACCATTTTACTTTATTTTCCCCCACAAAAATACGTTGAGAATTTGGGGTGTGGCTTAGAATTCATAGCGGCTTAGATTCGAATAAAGGTGGAATTTTGTTTGTCATATTTATTAGAGGAAACATGCTAATTACGAAAAAATGGAAGTGGCATAAATGAAACGGTAACATATGAAATATTTTTTAATAAATCTGTACCACATTAAATGCTACATAAGGTATGGAAAATCTGTTAAGTACATAATTATATAGAGTAGGCAAATAATTAAAATTTTGAAATGTTTTTATCTAACGTATGAACTGTTTAAAAAAAATCTCGTTTTAAAATAACAAAAAGATTGATAGGTAAATCTTTAATTACATTAGCAGTTAGTTCTATGTGACTTTTCACGTAGATTTTTCCAAACTACTTTGCAAAATCTTATCAACCATCTAGATAAATATATATAATTAAAAATAGTAAATATCTTGTTAATTTTTATATATGTAAATAATATATATGTAAAATATATATGTAAAACTGACAATGACATTATGTTTCGCGAAGCTTCTTGAACCACTGCTTTATCGCAAAATATTTTGAGACGCATATCCGCCAGGAACATTATTACTACGCTGTATGCCTTCTGTGCCATCTCTAGCGATATATATATCAAAATTTACTGCAATATTATCAGTTATATCTGCACTTTCTTCAGATTCTTTGCAGTCACTTTCATTCAATCTTATGTCTTCATTGAAATCTAAATTAGAGCTGGACAGCTCACCATCATCCGATTCATTCTCTGAAATCTCTTGCAATAAATTAGCAATTTCATCAGGGATTAGAACTTTTCTACAAACCATTTTTCAGAGTATCTGCTCTGCATAAGGTTCGAAAATCGAACGAAATTTGTTTTTTTATGAGCAGATAACGAAACGCTATTTAACAAAGACTTTAGACACAAAAATTTTAGAAAAAAAAGACCCGTTTCCGCTTTTAACCCAATAACACTGCATGTAAGGTCAAATAAATGTGCGATAGAACTTTGGGAAGTTTGTTTTACAAATGGTAATGATGTACGACAATTATTTATGATGATAAGTTGGCTTGGTGTCTAAATGACGCTAGCGGACGTTCTAGGTATATTTAGTTGTAAAATTTCTCCTAAATAACTTAGAACCACAAATCTTTTAATGTGTAATTACCATGGAAAATAATTAAAAGTCACGAAACATTTTCAAATTCCCTGTAAAAATGCAGAAAGAAGAACAAACTGAATAGTTTCAGGTGTTCCGGTTTCTGGAGCTTCAAAAAAGAAAGATGCTTTATTATACTTAGAGAAATAATGCTTTATTTAAGAAACACTATTGAATCAATGAATGATAATGTTTTATTTAAGTGTTAGTATTAGTTTTCAAATGAATAATGATAATGCTATTATGTAACTATTACGGGGCTTCTCTCTCAATGAAATAAATATATTGCAGCAGAATATTAAAGAACGATTTTGATAATCCTTCATTTGTAACTTTTTTTAAGAAGGATACGAAAGGTTTTTTTTATTCGACAAAAGCTGAAAATAAGATAAATTCTCAATGCTATTAAAAATTTATTATTCCATTAAAAGTTTGCGCCATCTGTGACAAAACATTTTGGAAATATCAATTTTACAAAATAATGGGGAAATTTCTGTACTTGTTTTATCCACCAATGCATAAGGTTGTGTTGTAACGCTCGACATATGTGCATCTTGTGCCTGCTTCGCATTCACTTGTGGGAGGAAGTCCTCCAAATATTGGTGGATTACAATGTTTCCCTTTCTCTGCAATAAGAAAAAAACATTACTATGTTTAATATATATATATATATATATAACGTTTTTTAATTATTTTTTTATTAAACTGCAGCAAATTAATTTTATTAAACTGCAGTAAAAACTGCAGCAAAATTTCAATCTATAAAGTTGTTCTGCTAAACATTAAAGTACATTTATGTATATTGAAGGAATTGATATTAATTTCACATAATTTTAATCGAGCAGCAAAAATTTTACCTATTTGAATTACGTCGTAAAATACATATATCTACAGATTTCTAAGATATGCAATGCAATAGTCATGAATATTAGTTAGAATAAGTGAAATATCATCTATATAATGCTTTGTGTTAAAAATTAGTCCTTTGTGAGTGTTTAATATAAATAAATCTCAAGGGATACATTGACACTCTCTCTTCGATGTATGAGAGTAAAAAATCTTAAACTATAAATTTTCACCAGGAATTGTATTATTTTTTAAAATTATTTTTAACTATATTCCTATATGGAAAATATTCGAAAAAATATAAGAAATGTACTTATAATGGTCCTGCACTGATCACAACATCCACAATTCAGAGCATTCTTAACCAACTTTTGATCTTTTGAGCAATGCACAGGTTCGCATTGAACTTTCTTGCAATCCGTTATGCAACCAATTGCATCTGCAACAACGATTCCAACAGTGAATAGAAGAATTATCTTGAACATTTTGTTTTAAGGGTATCCTGAAAAATAATGGAGTAAACAGTACATCATTTTAAAGGAAATACCTTTCTTGTTATAAGAATTTAAATACATATAAAGCATGGCTTATGAATTAAATAAGTATTATAAATTAGATTTAGTCAATGAATTTCCCTTTATAGTTTGATTATCAATAAGTAAATTAGATTAAAAGTGCATTTATGAAAAATGACAAAAATCATTACTTTCATTATTCGAAAATCCTTTTGGATGCTGCATAATATATAAGATCATATCAATGAACTTCCTTTTCTAAGTCGACTTCCTTTTATACATATAAATTATCTTTATGGCTATATGGTACCATCTTCACAATTTTTTTTATTATTAATATTTGATATTTGGTTTTAATTGCATTTTATAAAGGTTAGTATTTAATAATAATTCCATACAAAAAATTATAAATTTGTTTCAAAATGTTTTCAAAATTTAAATTTTTAAACTTCTTATATATATATATATAACTTTTTTAAAATTCCTAAGGATTTTTTAAATATGTCTCCTTTCTTTAAAATTTTTTTTCCAAGTAACTTATATTATACTACATAAAACTGTGCATGGGTTTTTTTTGCTGCTGCTCTTTAATTTTTTATTAATTTTTTTATAATTAAACTTCCAAAAATTCTCAAAAAAACATTAATTTTGATTTTGAAGTTTTTTAGAAAAAGTACTAAACATGTTAGAGCTAATTCCATGCACAGTTTTACAAAATATACATTTCAAAACATGTATAAAAATTTCAAACCCATACTTCAATTATCAAAAAAGCCTTAGGGTTTTGAATAATAGTAATGTACAAAAATTCAACATGGAGAAATATGAGTTTGAAGTTTTAATTCCATGAATAGCATGATATAATATTCATCGAATAGTCTGAAACTTTTATCAAATATTAATTAGCTGATTTAAAAATGTTTACCATAAAAAATTGCACAAATGTAGAGCAATTAAACAGTATACTGCCATAATGAATATATAGAAGAAAACGAATTAAAGATCAATATTTCATAAAACTTTATCTTAATAATTATAAAAAAATAAATACATACACTTCAGAGCTATTGCACGACATATAAAAAAGATGTTTATGCCTTAATTTTTTCTATCCATGGTTTTAAAAGCCTTCGCATGTTAAATATTGTACACGGAGGAAAGCAAAATCAAATAACAATTTATAAGTAAAATATATCAAAATCTAAGAACTGCAAATGTGCATTTGTATAAATAAATATCTTTAAATATTTTAATAATAAAAATGTTGAAATTCACATACACACATATATATATCACCAAAAACAAATATATAAAAATGGGAGAGTTTTTCTATTCTTGCGAATTAGATTTTTAATTATCTGAGTTATCAAAAAGAGATTTAGTATTTGTGTTTTGGGAGAATCCGTTTTGAAGTTTTAATTTCATTCATAATAATATCATAAAAAGTACCTACACCTTTTAAATCTTGACCAAACCCATTTGATCTTCCCAGTAAATAATTCACAAGCTAGAATTTTTTCATGAATTGCACAATTCTTTCTTAAAATGATTTATTATCTATATATAATGTCAATCTCATTGATGCGCATTAGAAAAATAATTAATTCATTTTTTTCAGGCTCTTTTCTCCCAGATAATCTGAAATGGGGGAGTGGCAGTTGCTGTCCTGCATCAAATATTGCTCCATAACTTGATAAAAAAAAATGCAGTTAAAGCTGGGAAATTTTGACGGCATGTTTATAAAGATTTGAGGTATGAAATAAGCCAATAAAAAATTTCGATAGTTTGATGATTTTTAGGGTACCATATCGCTTAATCGAATAATTCAATCAATTTTTTAAAACTCTTTTTAACGGCTCAGATAATTTAAATATCCACAAAAAGCATGGTTTTTTCCTGACACAATCATTTTAATTAATGTTTACCCAATGATTTTTGATCATGCTTATTTTTTTATAGAATTGCGAAACCAATTGTTGTTTTCACATAAAAATCATTTCTGTTGTTTTCCATAACTAATTAGATTTCCTTTATTTAAACATTTTCAAGCTGTCTCTTTATAAAAATTTTCTTTCTATTAAGGTATCCGAATACTAACGACAATTTTTTTTTAAGAAAAAGGAAGATATGGGGATCATTTTGATGTTTTTAGATTTGTTTAGTTTATTTTAAGAAAAATGTGCTATTATTACTTAAATGGGAAAGAATGGGTAAAAATTGACAAAAAATAACCTAAATGCGGCCATTTTGTACCAAAAGTTTATGAACAGATTTTCAATTTTCCAATTCTAATGTGTTGGTATGTTATTCATTTTTTAAATGGCCTTCAGGATAAGAGATTTTTTTATTTTTACAAAAAACTAGAGCACTTTATCATTGTAATTATATGAAATTGCTTAAAAAAAACAGTGATTATATTGACATAAGGGGCTGTTAATTTTGTAATAAAACAATGATTGATAAATCTGAAAGTTAAAACACTTCTACTATTATGCAAAAGATACACAAAAAATGTCAGTTAATTATTTTCAAAAAATTTTCAGCAACCGCTATCCCCGTTTGAGCATTAAAAAAACACATTTCGAGTAAAACGCGTTTTAAAGTATGACATCCTACTTAAAGTAATGGCATCTGCTTGTACTAAAGCCCTTGTAGTTTTGTTCTAGTGAACGGAAAATTCTTGTTAAAATGATAAAATTTAAGAAGCACATTTTACTTTAAGTACGATTATAAGTATCGAATCTTTTTAATAAATCTTTTAAGTTTACTTAAATAGCAAAAAAACAAATTAATTTATAATTATTTTTTAAATATATATATACATTTACATAAATATTAATTGCGTAAAGTGATATCTATTCAAAACAAGTATTTAAATGGAATAACTAATATATATAATTTGTCATTGATTATGCACTGTCTTACTGACATCCAAATTTAGAATTCAGCCAATGAATTATCAATAACGCAATATTAAAATAGCTTTCAGAAAAAAAATGCTATAACATAAACTTACACTAAAGGCCACTGTGTTTCAGCACTCTAAGTATAGTTCGGTTCTTCTGGCGTATGTATATTCCCTAAAGCATTCCTTAAGATGTCATGCACGTACCCTGTTAGGTTCTTTTATGGCAGATATAAATTTTTATAATAACTGCTTAGCAGGTGAATAATATTGATGTCTGGATTAGATTTTGTGATAATATATAAAGACATATATATTGATCTTTTAAAAATCAAAAATAGTTTTTAAATCAGTAATTCAAAATCATTATAGACTTTTCAGATTGGAAAGCATCAGGAAACGAAACGGATATTTTAAGGATACATAATGTTCGCATGATATATGAATTAGGCTCGACAGGTGCTTCTAAAAAGGTGTTTGAGAGAGTGACTTGGTTAATCTTTTCTTTCTGCAACGTAACTTTCTGCCACGTCCTAAAAATTTATATTTCGACAGGTTAAAAAATTATTATCATATTTTTAATGGAGATGTACGTGAAAAATATTAAAAAAAATTATGATAATCTGATTTGTTACTTGTGATATGCTTTGTCAGGATATTCTTTATCATTGTATGACGTAGAAGATTTCTTCATTGTTTCATGTATGTTTTTTGGATTCCAATAATAAACATCCAATTAATTTTTACAGTACTGCAGAAACAGGGAAAATTCTGTATATAATAAGCGAGGCAAAATAAATACAAGTTACATGTCATGCTTTTCATGAAAAACGTTTTACCTTAAAATATTTGATGAAAAAAAAACATTTATTATAAACCTTATTATTGAAGTGAAAACTTCTTTAGCGGCGTTGGGCACTTTTTGGTAGGGGAAAATCTTATGAGCTCACGTCACCGACATGCTCGGACTGGCGCACGCGCAGTGTGTTGTGCTCCTTAGACACTTTTTGGATGGGTGAAATCTCGTGCGTTCGCGTCACCGAGATGCTTATAGCAGTATATCTGTAGCAATACAGCTGACGTATAGTACTGTGTATATCTTATAAGCGAAATTCAATGGATTTAGTGAAAAGTTCAATGTGTATATACTGTGCATTGCTCATTACGATTCCGAGAATGTGCAATACATGTTTATGGTTGCCGTTTATATTTCGCCTGGAAAATCTATGAAACAGAACAACAATTTTTATTCCAAAATTTTATGATTTAAACAAAAGAAGGTTCTGAAATACTCGAAAAAAGAATTGGCGAAAAATATATAATAATGTACCGATGATTTTAAATGGAGACTTCAATATTAACTTTGCAGATGATAAAAATCTACCACTAATTGAATTTCTAGTTGAAACACTTAATTTAAGTATTTCCAATGATCGAAAACTCGGTGCTACAAAATATAAAACGACGATCGATGCGGTTTCTACGCGATACTTAGATAAATTTGAATCAAACATTTTCCTTTCTTACTTTAGTTACCATAAGCCTATTGTATCTTTTTTAGAACAGATTGAAATAATTGAAAGTACAAAAAGTCTAAGGATTGTTAAAATTAATGATGACAGTGATGCAAACAATTAAAATAATGTTAAAAATCAAGTACATTGAAATTTAAGTAAATACAAATACTATCCATAAATAATATGATTGTATATTAATTGTTATTTCGATTGAATTGTATTTATATTTTGTTATGATCTTCTACAACCCGTAATATATTTGAATAATAAAAAACCATATAAACGTGCATTTAGTTGTTGCTCGGAGTGTCAATAGATGTGAAATCAGATTGATGTTGATAATTTTAATTCAAACATTATGAAATTTCAAATTTTAATACTAAAAGTTCTAAGTTTTCACTTCTATCGGCAGTCTCTAAAACTGCCAATTTTTTTTATTATTATCTTTATAATAAACGTATCATTTTTGTTTATTTATCAAGGCCACATTTTAAGATACATATTCGTTGAAAGTTCGATATTCAATTAAAATACCTATTTTCAGAATACGTATTGTTTTAGTAGGACAACCATGACAGAATTATTAATTTCCCTTGTTGATATTGTATAGAAACACCTGCAGAATCCAAGAGAAAATCATATCTAATCAGAATCTTTTAATGCCATAAAATACTCCACTTATGTTTAATTCTGCGTTTACTGAAACATCTGTATTGATTTCTTAATCTTTTATTCTTAGCACGTTTAATCTGTCAGAATCAAATGTAATTCATTTTTACGATATCTAATAGAAATACAGATAAAATTCACCTGCTAATAAGCGCTCATAAAAATTGATGATACAAAAAATGACTTAAGGTATCAACTACCCTAAAATTGAGAATTTTGCCGAAAATTCACAAATTTTTTTAATGATTTTATTTTGTAGCCATCTAATTAGCTTTATAAAAATTCAAGTTTATTATTTTCTGTTCACTAGACTAGTAAAAGCAGATGTCATTACTTTAAGCAAGATATGTCATACTTTAAAACGCGCTTCACTCGAAATGTGTTTTTTTTAAATGCTCAAATGGAGACAGCGATTGCTCACAAAGTTTTGAAATTAATTAACTGAAATTTTTGTGTATATTTTGTATAAAAGAGGAAGTGTTTTAACCTTCAGATTTATCAGTCACTGTTTTATTAAAAAATTAACAGTTCCTTATGTGAATATAATCACTGTTATTTTAAGCAATTTCATATAGTAACCGAGATAAACTACTCTAGTTTTTGTAAAAAAGAAAATATCTCTTATGCTGAAGGTCATTTGAAAAATAAATAGCAAAGTAACACATCAAAATTGAAAAAAATCAGAATTTGTTCATAAGAATTTTGCCCCAAAAGAACCCATTTATGTATTTTTTAAAAAAAATTTCTGCCAATTTTTTTTCTTATTTTAGTAATAATAATTTCTTTTCTCTTCTAAATTTTAGCATTTTTTCTTAATGTGTACAAAAAAAAAAAAAATTAAGTAAAAATAAAAAGTAATAAAAAATAATTAAATACCATAAAGAAAATTTGTATGTCTCTATTTTTTATAAAAAGAAATTTTTCGCAAGTAGTCGGATACCACTTAATTGCCTTAAAAATGTCGAATTACTTAACTAACCATTATTCGAAATTAACTAAAATGTTTGTAATGTTAAATTTTGAGGAAATCACCAAATAATATGCAAATAAATGGCATTTTCATAAGAATTTAAAAATAAATTCTAGGATCTCTCATATTAAATCTTTTCACAAAAATTTATTAAAATCGTTTGCTTTGAGCAGTATTTCTCAAAGTTTCAATATTTGTAACCCAATATTTAAACATAATTTTCATCGCGTCATCTCAATACAATAACAATGTGTTTAATTCAATAACACACTTTGACTCTAAAGCTACAATATGACTTTAACCACTGCCACCGGCGTATATAAGCGTCTCACTCAGCCAAAGCGTTAATTGCTCCGGGCGTATATATGCGTCTTTACGAAGTGCGATCTTTTCTGTGTGCACTGCTATCTATAAAATTTTTCCGAAGTCTTTGGAATGCAATTAAAGGACCTTGACAATATATGTCCACGAAGGAATAACTTATTTCTTAGAATTTTTTATTTATGTATTCTTTTTTCTCTCCCGCCACCAACGCATGACATACGCGAACCTACGTGAAAAATGGTGGCATTGGGGAGCGAATCGCGTAAATTTTAATCGCAAGTTAAGGGATTAATTATAAATCGTAAAATTATCAAAATAAGTGTTAATCTTTGTATATAATTTTATATATGACAAAACCCATACGGTCATTAGTAAATATTAATGTTGTTCTTAATTTAGTATTATTAAATTAATTATAAAATTATAAAGAATTTACGTCCCTTCTTCCCTGTGACCCGGCTAGAGGTGTGGGAGGAACTAAATGATCAGATGACATGACGAACTTCAATTATTTTATTTATCACTATATTCAACTCAGACACAAACAACACTTAAACAAGATAATCTTAATCAGTAATAGAACGGGAGTGAGATAAATTGCGTGGGGAGAATATATTCAATCATGCAGCTCTATTTTTAATTTAACCTTTTACAGAGCTTACGTATTTAATGACCGCACTGTTAGTTTAACTTTATAAACATCGACTTGATTTAAGATCACAGTACCTGAACTCTTGCAGTCTTCTATTTCTTTCACGTTGACTTTAACACCTCTCGCCAGTTAATCGAATCACTTTCTTAATATTCCAACTTCTGACTTCTTACACTGTTTACGCATACGTTTCACTGCCGATTTGCTTCACATCCAATCTATTCACAATTCACTAACTCTCAACCTCGCGAATAAAGAATATATATATTAAACTTAATTTGCATATCACGCTTTCTGCCCTTAGGAGAAGATTGGTTGAGAATGTTGGCCCAAAAGAATTCTCTAGAGGTTTATGGAAGGACGCGTATAGATCCGTCGCAAAATACGTTATGCAGTACTGATACATTTATAAGTGTATTACAACAGTTTAAATGTGTATTTTATTTTTTATTATGTCAGAATGTATTTTGCTTGTTTACTTTCAGTAAATTAATAATTTTTTAAAATAATCTTTTGTTTTCGACTTTTCAATATGCTCGCGCCCCCTCGTAGAGTTATCATGCTGGTATAGAGTTTGAGAAACGCTGGTATAGAGTTTGTCAAATTCTCTACCTAACATTTCCAGATTTTATCTAATGAGCACTTATTAATAGCACAAAGGGAGACAGAGTAGTCTATTCGTTTCGAAAGTCTAATATTTGCGTTCCAATCTAAGACATCAAAAGTAATCTCAGCTGACTAGTTCTTGCACTTCAAGAACACACTTTATTTGTACATCGTTAGAGATTCTAACTTAGATACAAATGAACGAGCAAAATCTGCTAAAAGACAGCTGTGAAAACAGTTCATAAATCTTTTGATAAAGATGTAGGTTGATATTTTATAAGGCACGTGGAAGTCGAGGGAAATGAATATTTAACTGTATATGTTAGAGATAAAGGTTGAATTTTATCTTGTCACTTATAGATTTGCATATTATTTACTAAGCATGACATTATATGCATTTTATATTGTATAGCTTAGCATATCTACTCTGTTTTCAAGGAAAAAATACCATGTAATGGAATTTGTGAATATTTTTGTACTTTTAATTCGCTAATTCCTCATGTTTTGTGTTGCCAGTGTTTAACTCTTATTAGTAAAAAAGCTGAAGTCTGCTGTGATAATGCGAGTGACGAATCCCTTTCGAAACATGATATTGGCAGTTTGAGTAACTGTAGGTTCATGTAAATATTTGAAAGTTTTTATAGCTGTAAATTAAATTATTTATTAACTTTTTATTATTTTTCATACATTTTTTCTTAATTTCTAAAGTATCAGATATCAGTGAGCCTTTTACACAAGTTTTTGTTTTTCTCAAAAATGTGTAGAGCATGGGTTCTTAACGTGGGCAATAACGCCCCCTTGTGGGCGCTTGAGGCCCTCAGGGGGGCAGTGAAAGACCCAGAGAAAATTAGGGGCATTGAGATGGCACGAAGGGGCTTGGGCAGATGAACCAAATATAGTCTAAAAAAGACTAAAAAACACGCTGATTATGTACTAACTAAAGTAACCTTATGTTGACTGTGTGTATTTATAAATCATTTCTATATCACATGTACGAAAACTCACATATTCCGGTAGTTCGGGAAGTGGATGAAAAACTTAGATTACATTACATTCAGACCTACATTAAATTGAATGATATAGTGCATTTTCATTTCTGTAGTGCGCGTGTTGTCTTTGTGAGCTGTAGGAAACGTGTTTCGTCCACTGCATTTCGTTACGTATATTATCCAAGAAACATAATTAAATATGTTAACCAGGAATTAACGTGTGATTCTCTAAAGGCTGAAAAACCGTCAATATATATTTATTTTGAAAGCAATAGTTCATTATGAATAGTGTCACCAAAACCCCTGCCTGTCTTTATAACAAGTAAGCTAAAACGTTTATTCCACTCTTTTAAATGAAGAAGAAATTCAGTAGTGTTTCTATTCCAACAGTATCCTATCTATGACTAAAATATATAATATTACATATTTAAATATATTTGTGGCAATAGCTATTTCAGATTTGCAAGTAAAAAAATTGGGGCTTTAGAAAAAAATTAAATTAAAAAATATATTCTATTAGTAATAGAATATTTTTTTAAAAAATTTAACTCTAGTTTTCACCACGTATTATGTACACTTTTATTTCTGTAGAGTGTTAGGGGGCGGTATCGAAATAATCGCTAGAAAAGAAGGCACCAGTTCAAAAAAAGTTGGGAACCTATGGTGTAGAGAACTGAGGAAGAGCGGCTTAGAATCTATAACAACATTTTTTCACGAAAACATTTTAAGAATTTGGGGTGCCTCTTAGAACCGATGGCTGTTTCGCTTCGAGTAAATACGGTAGGTGAGATGTCATAGTATGAAGACAATAGTATCATCGGAAATGAAGTATATTTTATATATATATGTTAGAGATTGTGGGAAATATGAGTTAAAATAAAGCAAAACAATTAAAAAAGAAGTATGTTTGTTTTCTTTATTTCCCAGTTAATCCTATTGGGTCCCAAACCGTTCACGTAAAGTGGCGTGGAAATTAATAAAGCAAGAGCCATTATATCCTGAGCACGTTTTAAGGTATACGACTACCCTAAAATTGTGAATTTCGCCAAAAATTAAAATTTTTTTATGATTGTATTTTACAGGCCATCTTATTAGCTTTATAAAAATACCAAGTTTATCATTTTCCGTTCACTAGAACAAAAACTACAAGTGTTTTAGCAAAAGCAGATGCCCAACTTTAAGCAAGATGTCACACTTTAAAACACGTTTTACTCGAAATGAGATTTTTTGAAAATAATCAAACGGGGTCGGCGATTGCTCAAAAAGTTTTGAAAATAATTAACTGAAATTTTTTGTGTGTGTTCTGTTCAATTGTAGAAGCATTTTAACTTTCAAATTTATCAATAACTATTTTATTACAAAATTTACAGTCCCTTATGTTAATATAATCACTGTTTTTTTTAAGAAATTGCATATACTATCTAAGATAAAGTGCTATAGTTTTTGTAAAATACGAAATATCTCTTATACTGAAAGTCATTTCAATAATGAATAACCTAGCAATACAACAGAATTGAAAAATTTAGAATTTGTTTATAAACCTTTGGTCCAGAATGGACCGCGTTTATGTTATTTTTTGTCAATTTTTGCCCATTTTTTTCCCATTTTAGTTACAATAATTTCTTTTTCTCTTCTTAATTTTAGCATATTTTTCTTTAAATGTACTAAAAAAATCTAAAAACAACAAAAAAATCCACATATTTCCATTTTTTTAAAAGAAGTTGTCGCAACCAGTCGGATACCTTAAGTGGTTCATTTCCTGTAGCTGCGGTTCTTACTTTCGACCACCGAACTCCCCCCCCCCCTCTCCCATTATGTATTAGCATGCCATTGCGGACTCCCAATATTGAGCAACCCTCCCTGAATTAATATTTTTGATCGAAATACATGTTCTTAAAGAGCCTTTTCATTGGGGCAAGTTAGTGATCTAGCCTGGATGGCACAGTTTTTAATTTTAACATCCTTTTATAAGCTTCGCTTGTATACAACGGAATCTTTAAACTCAATTTTTACTCACTTTAATAGGTTAGACTAATTCGAAGTTTTGCTCACTTTCCCAGGATTGATGATAATATAATAGTTTAATAATTTTATTCCATTGTCCTGATCGGGATCTTTAGGATTAACGATTTACCATTTTCAGCTCCCATCCAGCATATGGCGACTACACTCATGTCCATAAATTAAGGATGATTCAGAATCACACAGAAATTGAACTCTAAAATAAAAATTTCACCTGTAGAATTATCACACACATCTTGAAGAAGAATATGCAAATTACAGGAAACCACCAGATGGCGCTGATAGTACGTCACAATGACGAGAGTGTAAGAGAGGGGTATATAAGGAATGGTGGCAAAGAAGTAAAATTGCTCACAAGCGCTTTAAAAGCCTTTGAGTGCAATATAAGCATAGTTATGGCACAAAGAAAGCATTTGAATGATTTTTTACGTGGTAGAATTATCGGACGACTGGAATGTGGACGTACCTAGCTGGAAGTATCCTAGGAACTTGGAATCGCCCAGAGTGTCATCTCCAGGCTTTGGCAACGATTCCAAGATGATGGTAATGTGAGTAGATGTTACAGCACAGGTCGCCCCCGAGTTACAACGCCGAATGAGGACCAGTATTTGGCAGTTACTGCCAAAAGAAACAGACGGAGCACAGCATCAGACCTATCTCGTCAGCTCTCTTCAGCTGCCGGTACGACAGTTTCAAGCAGACCGTGTACAGACGCTTAGGGCACATTGGTCTATATGCTCGTAGGCCTGTCAGATGTGTTCCCCTTACCGCAACTCACTGCCGCCTGCGATTAACCTGGAGTAGAGAGCATGCATTGTGGACACCGCAACAGTGGTCTTGTGTGATGTTTTCCGACGAGTCCAGGTTTAGTTTGCAGTCTGATTCTCGCCGGACTTTCATATGGAGAGCGCCAGGTACCCGTTACCACCAAGACAACACCATTAAACGACACCGTGACGGTGGTGCAGGGTGGCTCGTTTGGGAGGAATTATTCTTGGTTCCAGAACTGACCTGCATGTTCAAGTGTAACGATGACAGCCACATCTATCGGGATGTCATTCTGGAACAACATGTACGTTTGTTTCGGGGCCATGGGTGCTGAATTTCTGTTTATGGATGACAACGCCCGTCCTCACCGTACAAACATTGTAGACGAATGCCTTCAATTGGAGGATATCACCCGTATGGATTGGCCAGCATACTCACCGGACTTGAATCCAATAGAGCATGTGTGGGATATGCTTGGCCGACGAATTGCAGCCCGTCAACCCCTCCCACCTGTCTACGGAACTTCGGAGGGCATTGCTTGATGAGTGGTGTAATATTCCCCAAGATGAGATTGATAATTGATACTCAGCATGCGTAGGCGTTGTAAGGCCTGTATTGCATCGTCCGGGAGACATACTCCGTATTAACCATCATACTAACCCTGTTATACTGTTTTTTGTAAATAGGTTCTTTTTTAAAATTTGCTCCAGGGAGTAAAAATCGCAATTTTTATTATTATGTCAAACATATAGCATCTTTTTTGCTCTTTATTTTTGTTTAATAAATAGACTTTACAAATAAGTCAAATTTGTTTTGCTTCTGTCTCTTTCTTTGCCTGAACTTCATTATCCTTAATTTATGGACATGAGTGTAATTTTAGATCCCATTTCCAGATTTGGCGACTAAAAGATTAAGTCACAACTTAGTTCGATTAACTATAAAAGGGTATAAAAGGGTGTTTTTTAAATCTTTTAAACAATAATTAATTTAACCTTGAGTTCGTTTTCTTTGCATTCTGGAAGTTTGCAACAAAAGGCGTTGCAATAGTTCTCTGGAAGGCAATAGATATTCCAACACTTATTAAAAGAATGATCCTGAGAATTTTGTTGTAAGGGGAGGATAGCCTGAAAAATATGCAATTAAGCAACATATCACTTTTAGAAAAATACTTTTTTTTATACTATTAAATTTAAAAACACAGCAAATATGCCTCTTTATTCCGTATTTTGAAGGTTTTAAATGTTAATCCAATGAATTCCTATTTATCTTATTTCATTACAATTAGTTAAAACTGTTCATATTTGCATTTAGGATAATATTGCTAAAGAAGTTTTACTTTCTTCTTTCAAAAATCATCATTTCTTCATCATTTTTGATGAGGCATAATTTTTTATATTAAATCAATGAGTACTGATGTTTCTGCAACTTTCTAACTATCATTCTTATATATTATTGCTTTTTATTCATATATATTATTGCTTTCCGTCTGGCGACAAATTTTAGATCCCATTTCCAGATTTGACGGCTAAAAGATAAAGTTACAACTTAGTTCGATCAACTATAAAAAGGTGTTTTTTAGTTTTTTGAAACTATAATTATTATTTCTAAGAGATCTTTCAGAGTCTGTAAAAGAGAGAAATTTTAACAATAGATCAGAGACCTTCGCGGACCCCCCCCCCCTCCTAGAAAAGCTCTGAAGACCCCCGGAAATCCGCGGACTACAGTTTAAGAACCGTTGTCCTATAGTATTCGCATGTTAATTCTGACTATGCATAAAGAGTTTTCACGTTGGTATGATTCGGAAGTTTGAATAGTGGGATGCCAGCCGAGGGCTTCTTTATTTGATCAAGGTTTATCACCACATAGTTCTTGTACACCTTCAAAGTGCAACTTTAAAAACAACAAAATAAAATCCAGTTATTTTCGTCCATTATGGTGCCTTTTGTATTGAGTGATAAATCATTGCTGAAACTTATCTAAGCCAATCAATAAAACCAATAATTGGAATTAGAATGTTTTTACCCGAATACGTTGTAACGGATTATCTAATTTTTAAAATGGTAAAAAGTTTTAATCTCAATAGTTTAGTTCATCAAATAAATCCTGGATCAAATATATGTGATTAAAAATTAAATTATCGAACAATAAATTATTACTATATTTTCACTATTGAATAAAAATAATATTTCACAAAATAGCTACCAAAGCGATATATTTTACTGCGATACAAAATTTCATTGAAAACCATAAAAATAATATACTCCCACCATAAAAAATTTGAAATATAACGCAGTAGGAGAGTCTATTTCCACCGCAGGGTGGGTCTCTGATGGGATGAAATGAGTGAGAGACCATATTTTACCCAGCATGTCGCCTAGATTTTTTTTTATCTCTACTTGTGGTCCGGATTTCAAACTTTTAAGCATTAAACAAGATTAAATCTACATTTTTTTTACTAAAGTAAAATATTTTTATTAAGTAATAATGCTTTGATAAATAAAATAATATTTCATTCAAAAGGTGAAAGTATAAAGCATCTACACAGCACGTATGTAAATTATCTAATGATTTTACGAATCATTTAAATTGTACAAATTGTTAATATTTACAGTAATTTTTCTACTTAAGAAACAGTGAAGAAGATGAAATTTCGTGATTTTCAATAGTAATTTTTTTTATTTGTCTTTGAAACTTATTCGATGTTTTGGAACCGTTCTTAGTTTATATTATAAAAAGAGTTCTTAAAGCACTTGATAATTATTAACTAATAATTTAATTTTTCCATTTAAAATAATACTGCATGCTCAAAAACATATTTTAATACGAAACATTTAATAAATCATATTGAATGTTGCACTATATATGCAAACTAAATAGCATTTAAAGATTCTATATTATGTACAGGACATTTTATTCCTCGTTTTTTTATCCTATGAAAACATATTTCTCTCCTTTATTGAAAATCCTCAAAACAGAGCTATGTCTAAGGCACTTACATTCATGGAATCCTTTTAAGACGCACTTTAAATCATATTTTGTTTTGTTTGTTTCATTTCTAAATATATGAAAACTCTTTGCATTTCATAAAGTATTCTCTTCATCTTTTCTGAATATACGAGCGCAATTCGGAAAAAAACCTCCGAATCGCTATAAAAAAGAAACCAGGATAGAGTGTAAAAAATTATTTACAAACCAAAAATACAACTCTCCACTATTTTTTAACCTATCCCTCCCCCTTTATTCAAGCACTTGTCGTAGCGTTTTACTAATGTATAAAAAGCGGCCACCTGCGATTTAAACCAATGTTTCACAGCGTTTTTAAGTTCCTCTTCGTCAGCGAAATGCTGGTCACCTAACCCACTTCTTCATCGCAGTTAACAGATAGTAAACAGAAGGAGCCAAGTCCTGGATGTAGGGAGGATGTCGAAACTCATCCCATTTGAATTTGCGCAAATCCTCTCGTGCGTTTACAGCAGTGTGAGGGCACGCGTTATCGTGCAGAAACACAACCCCAGAACTCAGTATGCCGCGACGTTTGTTCTAGATGACTCTTTTCAGTTTCTTCAACGTGCTCCATTAGACTTCGGAATTTATTGTTGTTCCACGTGTCATGAATTCGATACGAAAGATTCCTTGATCATTCCAAAAGATGGTAACCATCAGCTTCCTCCCGGACAAAGTTTGATGGGCTTTCCTCTGCCGGGTTGGAGAACCGGTATAACTCTGTGCTACAAACTGTTGTTTTGTCTCCATATTAACATGCGTTACCTGAGTTTGGTCTCCAGTCACTATTCTGTTCAAAAGTCCTCCCCATCCGTGTGGTACCGGGAAATAAATTCTAAGACAGCGCCCATTCGACTGGTTTTGTGGATCACCGTTAGCTTTTTCTGTACCATCGAACACAGAACTTCAGGTAGTCTAATGTTCCCGTGACTCTTTCATACTTAACTGCCCGAAAAATGTTTGGAAAGTGTTCTAAAAGTTAGGAGATTGTGAAATTAGGGAGCAAACGAATTTTTTCATCTATTACTGTGATGAGATCAGCACACTACAGACGGCCTTCCACTTCGTGATTTCTCATGGATGTTTGTTCTTCCATCCTTGAAAAAGCGTATCCATGATACACTACACCTTCACTTATAATGTTTGGCCCGTATTCGGCACAGAATTCAATATGGATATCTGCTGCTGACAGTTTTTTGGTCCAAAGAAATCGTATCACTCCTCGTATCTCACATTTCGCGGGATTTTCTATGGCGCACACATTTTGTCACGTTGTAACTAGCAAACTATCGGCCCCTACGACACTCTCACTCACCGACTGGAAGCTTACTGAATCAGAGATTGCTCGTGCATTCGATTGAGGACGCTCCGAATCGTACTTCCAGTAAGCCCAAACGGCGGTTAGTTTCCGAATTGCTCTCGTACTTTGTTAAAGTGTTTCAAAATACATATATCTATACATATCTTTATATATATATATATGTGCGTAATGCAATGATTCTCAGCCGCTGTGCCTCGGCACTATAGTGTGAGTCACCAAATTAAAAAAATTGATTATATTCTGAGAAGAAAGATAAAATCCGGAACGAACCTTTTGGCCGTTTTATAGAAGTAAATTAAGAGTATTCATAGCATAAAATAAGAGCCTGGTTATCCTTAAGGGGATAGATAATTATAAAAAGTTTTAATTGGTTTCGTAATCCATTAGCATGAATATATCTGTATGTAAATCAAGTTTGTATGATAAGAGAAAACTAATTTCTCTCTGTAAAAATCGAGATTTAATTTCAAAACATTCGGAAGAGTCAATTTGGATTAAAATTAGAGGCGATTATACCATAATAGCCAAAAAAAAAAAGATTTAAAAATATCGTTACAATTTTTTACATCTAATTTGCGTGAATTCAGATTTTCAGCATTAACAACAACAACAAAAAATGCAGATGACGAAATGAGAGTGGCCTTATCAGTTTTAAGATCAAATATAAATGAAATTATCAAAAATCATCAAGCTTGAGTTTAGCACGAAATGTTTTTTTTAATGTATTAATTACACAATAAAAATTTTGTTGTCCTTGTCGCACATATTATTTTATTTAGCATTGAAAATTATTATGATAAACTATTTTACACAGTACACTGCATATAAGTAAAATTCTTTTAAACTTATTTTATTGTTAAGAGTGCCGCAAAATTTTGAAATTGTAAAAAGTGTATCGTAAAAAACAAAGGTTGAGAATCACTGGTGTAATGCATATAATTTTTAAGTTCTGTATTTCTAGATTATTAATTTTTTTAATATAAAAATTTATTTACGTTTCACTTGCTTTATTTACTAAATATTTAAATTTTAAAAATTTCTACGAATTTAAACGATTTAATTTTTTTAAACACTGAAAAAAGACCCCTTTTTTCAATACTTTGATGAGAGTTTTCAGTATTCTGAAACTAATTCAAAACTCTGTAACGGATCTATATGCGTCCTTCATGTAATCCTCTTGGGAAATCTTTGGGCTATCAATCGAAATTAATCACAACCAACCCTTTTGAAGAAGAATAGGTTTTCGAGCTAGTTAAATGGATATACGGAGTTATATGTAGATTGAGATATAGAGAATCTAACGACCAGGAAAGGTTGCTACCGATCAAGTATTAGTTTATTATTTTTTTATTGAAAACAATGATAAAATCCCCGTGCAACACAAAGTATCACACAGGACAAATTAGTATGTTTGACAGTGTGTTTCAGACAGTAGATTGTTGAAGATATTTAATGACGATTGGTCATCATAGCTAAATCATAACTCACATATTTAGAGTAGTGGACTAATTCTAAAAAAGGATGATCAATGTATATATATATATAACAGAAGTCTTCTCAAAATTCGCGTCTCTCGTGGTTTATTCTCTTATTAGAAACATCTCTTCTAGTTTGAATATTAGTATTGTGTTTTTTGATAATTTGCGAGTTGAATAAATAGTTCAAAAGAATAATGGTGAGTCATCATTTACTTCCCCCTCAGCTCTAGGCGGGGCAGAAGGTAGACCGCGACCTTTATAACTCTTCTTCGGAGTAAAATTTATAATGCTTACTCGGCTGCCAACTATAGTTCGTGATAAAACATTTATTTCTGTAATATTTACTTTAAGGTTAGTTTTTATTTAACATCTTATTCCAGCTTTCATGTTAAATTTATTAGCTCCAATGGTCATGAAGGATCCTAATTGATGGTGATTGGATTGATAGATTGCAAATTAACGTCACAATTTTAAAAGCAACATGATAACTCTTGGCAATAAATAGATTTCGTGCTTAATCATGATCGAATGATGGTAACATTATACCTAATTCTTTTTCCAAAACCTTTCCCCCTACACCTCAAATAGAGAACTTTGAGCCTTCATAGGTTTAACATGCATAAGCTCCAATTATACACCATTTTTAATGGAATCAAAATTCAAGTATTGATATTTTTAGGAATGATACTAAATGCTAAGACACATACATAAATGCAATAAATTTGGAGCCAAAATTCTTGAATGTTAACTTTGAAAAAGAAAGAAAATTTTAATACATTATAGCAAGAACTTCGATGCACTATGAGAAAGATATTAACGCGTATATAACAATACAAGAATAATATTATATATATTTCCTTAGGTATGGCATTAGACATTTCATAAAAATGTTTACGAATTGATATTTTATGGGAAGTATAATAAGTATAGTAACTCATATAAATACAGAAAGATCTGAATCCTTAAAAAAGTGTATATACATATACTCAGGAACATTGAAAATAGCGACCCAAGAAGCGACCCTAAGTACAATCGCGAAACTTTGCAAATAAGTACAGCGTAATGTGATATGCAAATGATCCAAGTTTTGTGCCAATACGCATGCTCATACACGCCGAGGTGGCGCTACAATCAGGAAGAGGGTGCTATATAAGCCAGCGCAAATTCGAAGATTCATAAACGTGACGATTACCCGCTGATTGTAGGAAGACTTTGGTAAGCGGAACATGCCAGGTAAACGTACTAGAATACATTTCTCACAGTTAAGCGAGTTTGAGAGAGGCCTGATCATCGGGATGAAAACTGCAGCCTGGTCGACGCGCCGTGTTGCTGGCCAGGTGGATCGTTCGGAGTGTGCCGTTAGAAATTGTTGGGAGCAGTGGATACGAGAAGGTACCCACGCTCGGAAAACCGGGTCTGGAGCGACCAGGCAGACCACTAGGAGAGAGGATTGAAGGATCGTGCGGCAAGCACTTGTGGACCCCACAGTGATTCGTTCAACGATACAAGCAGACGTAGGCGTAGCAATTGTTCCACAAACAATTTCCAGACACCTTGCAGAAGCAAATCTTAAATCCAAGCGCCCTTTCCGTGCACTCCCTTTAACACCGGAACATCGGCAACTGCGTCTACAGTGGTGCCAAGCCAGATCAATGTGGAATGTCACAGATTGGCAAAAGGTTGTGTTTAGTGTGTTTGGGGACAGATGATAACCGTGTACGGGTGTGTGCCGCCCTGGTGAGCGGTACAATCCCCCCACACTGTTCTACGTCACACTGCCCGCACAGCTGGTGTAATGATCTGGAGGCCCATAGCCTATGATAGCCGGTCCACTTTAATTGTGATGCGTGGAACCTTAGAGGGACAACGTTACGTTGATGATATTCTTCGATCCCATGTAGGACCTTTCCTAAATGGTCTCCCAGGGGCAATTTTCCAGCAAGATAATGCTCGTCCGCATACAGCAAGAGTTGCTCAAGACTTCCTACGTCATTTTCAGACTCTTCCATGGCCGACACGCTCCCCCGATTTGTCCCCTCTAGAGCACGCGTGGGATCAGCTAAAACGGCAGATGCCATCGTGTCACTCTGTGCATGATTTAGAGTTGGCTGTTCAAGATTTGTGGGCCCATCTGCCTCAGGACAACATAAGGTGTCTAATCAACTCAATGCCGGACTGTGTGGTGGCATGTATTGCAGCTGGAGGTGGTCCAACGCGCTATTGAAGTTGTCCAGTATTTGTGTCGTTGCACACCCTGTATTCGTTTAATTGTCTTGTTTTTGAGATCAAGTGAATCTCTCATCTGTGTCATTATGTGTATTAAATTTCATTTCAATCCGATGCTTTCTTCTTGGGTCGCTATTTTCACTGTTCCTGAGTGTATTTTTGAATGAAATATTTAGATGCATTATTTAGGACTGATACTAACGAGTAGATAATGTTAAATTTTTGCTTTCTTTCTGTATATACTATCTTCTTGTTTATAATGGTTTTAGAACATCTATCCCGTAGGATTTTCTTAAAACTGGTTGAACCCCACTTTTATATAAATGTAGAAGCTGTCACCACCCAGTATTGTTTATAATACTGCAGCATCCCTGTTTTGAAATTTTTCGGATACTATATGAGGTTCTCTCTCTTTTTTATCTTAAATATTGTCTCACAAGAGATTATTAAAAGGTATATATGTATATGAAAGGATAATTAAAAAACTTATATCGAAAAAAATCTTTTTTTATTTACCATTTAATATTTATTTTCCTAAACATATTCGAATCTTAAATTTTACAGCTAATTATTTCTCATAAAAAGATACCCCAAACAACAATTTTCATACTTGCTCATTAATTTTTATGGTCTTCGTATGTACTTTCCCCCTCTTTTTACTTTTCAATCAAAAACACAAACTAAAATTCAATGATTTAAAAGTTCTGGAAAAAGAAATACAATTCAAATAAATCGGGATATTTGGCGGTTTCTCTCAGAGAAAAGATGTATTTATTGATCGTTAAATAAAACTGAATTTTACAAACGTTCTCGATGCTGACTTCGAAACATCACACACACACATATAAGAGATATTCAATATTTAACACGATTGATGCTAATGCAACGATATTTTATAAGAAATATGTTAAATAGCGATACAGAATGATCGGAATTAGAATTTTCGACGACCATCAATCCAAGTTCAATATTAAGAATAAAAAATATCCACAATTTCGGGGGTAAGCAACAAGAAATTACTCTGTGCAAGCATTTGATATGATCAAAAATGTTATCCCATACGCTTCCGAATTTTCTCATCCTTTTGTATTACCTTCAATTCATTTGCAATCGCCTAAAAAATGCAACGCAATTTAATTCAATGTTTAAATTCAATATTCACCGAAATTTTACAAACAATTACTAAATAAACACTCCGGAACCCATCATCTCTATTTTCAATAAACTATTTTCATTACACAATGCATATTTACGTATGCAGTCAAAACCGGAATGGCGAAGCACCATTAAGACTAAAACAACCCCACAGGCAATATGGCTCATAACCGTTACTAGCACTTTCCATCGCACATATGAATGATTGACGAAGCCGGCCCTAGCCCGGATAAAGCACCCAGCAAATTGAGTTGTGTGATTAATTTGCTGCTGATCAGTGCGTGAGAAAATAATTCATCGTGCGTGACCGAAGTGGAACTACTCACCCACAAAGTAATTAACGTAATTACTCCCTCTCCATTCCTCCCCCTAGAGAAGGGAAAGTTAGGCTATGCCTGTTAGCAACTGAAAGTGACGTATAATCTGCCAATTAGAGGAATGAACGACAAGAAAGCAGAAAATAAATTTGGTGTTGGTGGTGGAATTTTTTCCCTTTTCTTGCACTAAACATACGTTGGTGGGATATTAAAAATGACAAGGAAAGTTATGGCTGGGTTTTCTTGGTTTATACGGAAAATGTTGATGGTTAGTTTGTTGGAATGAGACTTGAGGAAAAAAATTTAGGATATATTAAAATTTTGATATTGGGACTGATATTGGCTGTCATGGTTATTAGTTTAGGCTTTTAGTTTGTAAATATTCCACATAAGGGTAGTTTTGTAGGCATATTTTTTTAGAGAAAATTATCAACAAAGCTGATAAGCATATCTTATACATGGATATTATTTTCGAAACTTAAATTATAAAATAAAGTGAAGTTGTTTGCAAAATTTTGTAATTAGAAATTTATGGAAAACAGTTTTTTCATAGTAAAGTAAAATATAAAACACAATTCTTCTTTAATTTATAGCAGTAAAAAATAAGTTTAATTCAAAATTCTACATAATGAATACGTTTGCTTCAAAAATTGGAATGGTATGGATCCATTCAAAAAAAGAAGGGGAGAAGGCTTGTGAAAATATCTAAAAATATCAAATGAAGTGAAATAACGTCCATTAAATGTTGTCTAATGAACTAAGCATTTCTGTAAAGTTAATTTCTATTTTGAGATTGATTTGATAAGTGATTTGTTCCACCATTTCAAAAATATTTAAAGGCTACTATTGGAAATAGTGTTCCAAAATCACTTGTAGAATTGACCATTATTTATGGTTCAAATCTGTGGAATGGCTTTGATAGTCGGTTATTGGAGATATTTGACTGGAGCACATAGCTCTGTTGGACTCTAATCTCCTATCATAGGATTTAATTGTTTGAGAAAAATTCTTCTATTGTCCTGTACAAAAAGGAAATAATCATTGTGAAAAATAAACTTTTAAGAAGTTTAACTTCAAATATTAAAGTTTAGTATTCAAAAAGATTTTTTTAAAGTAAGAGTTTTGAAATAAGTGGGTGAGGCGAAGCCTAGCCAATCGGAACGCAGCAAAGACGTCCGATGTCTTTAGAGAGAGATGATTTTAGAAGGATTTCAGGAAATGAAATTGATGAGAGGGAACTATGTGACAGGCTGATAGAACTTGTCAATTACAAGAATGTCTAGAGAATAGAGAACCATATAATCAGATCATATGTAGAAGGTCAGCCGAAGTGGAATTGCACCCAAAAAATTAAGAATAAAGGAGTTATTCAAAATAGAAATTAAATTAAGGAAATTTAAATGAATATAAATAAAAGCCGGATCGCGCGGCTACAATGTTTCTAGGTCTTTTGATGCTAAAATTTTTGGAGTGCCTGATTTAATTATGTGAATAGTTGGGTTTGTAAAATTATCAATTGCATTAAATAATTGTACAGCATGTTTTCGAATAGTTTGCCAAATAATGGGGCTTTTACTATCTGATTTGAGATCCGAGTAAATTTTGAAGTACCAGCGAGGATTTTGGATTTGTCTTAAAATTATACTTTGTGAGCTTTCAAGTAAATTAATACTAGTTCAATGATAGTCGTAAAATAATTTTATCGAGTAGGTGTATATATTTGTAAATGCAAGCAAATATTGTCATAGTGTGTATAAAGTTAATACGATTTAAAAAAAAACATTTTACAGGGACTAAGCAATAGGATGTGAATATTATTTAACAGTTGTGTGTGCATATTTATTGTCTAATATCGACATTTCTACAATTTTATATTGCCTATTGAAAACAACGAGTAGAAAGATATTGTAGAAAAAATTAAGAGAAATTAAACATTTGAAATCATTAATTTTTCAACGCATTTCATTTGGAGAAAATTAAAAGCTGGATATATTGTGGAAAGTACCAATGTCTAATATTTTCGCTCTGTTTTGTAGCAATCAGTGAAAAGGGTGGCAATAATATCAAAGTATAAATGTGTTTTCTTTCATGAATTTAAATATGTTTATACAAAAAGTTAAAATGCGTCTATTTTTAAGAATGCATATTAAATACATTAATATCTAGAAATACACTCATGTCCATAAATTAAGGATAATGAAGTTCAGGCAAAGAGACAGAAGCAAAACAAATTTGACTTATTTGTAAAGTCTATTTATTAAACAAAAGATAAAGAGCAAAAAAGATGCTATATGTTTGACATAATTAATAAAAATTGCGATTTTTAATCCCTGGAGCAAATTTCAAAAAAGAACCTATTTACAAAAAACAGTATAACATGGTTAGTATGATGGTTAATACGGAGTATGTCTCCCGGACGATGCAATACAGGTCTTACAACGCCTACACATGCTGAGTATCAAATTATCAATTGATCTTGGGGAATATTACACCACTCATCAAGCAATGCCCTCCGAAGTTCCGACAGGTGAGAGGGGGTTGACGGGCTGCAATTCGTCGGCCAAGCATATCCCACACATGCTCTATTGGATTCAAGTCCGGTGAGTAGGCTGGCCAATCCATACGGGTGATATCCTCCGATTGAAGGCATTCGTCTACAATGTTTGCACGGTGGGGACGGGCGTTGTCATCCATAAACAGAAATTCAGCACCCATGGCGCCCCGAAGCAAACGTACATGTTGTTCCAGAATGACATCCCGATAGATGTGGCCTGTCATCGTTACACTCTGAACATGCGGGTCAGTTCTGGAACCAAGAATAATTCCACCCCAAACGAGCCATCCGGCACCACCATAACGGTGTCGTTCAATGGTGTTCTCTTGGTGGTAACGGGTACCTGGCGCTCTCCATATGAAAGTCCGGCTAGAATCAGACTGCAAACTAAACCTGGACTCGTCAGAAAACATCACACAAGACCACTGTTGCGGTGTCCACAATGCATGCTCTCTACTCCAGGTTAATCGCAGGTGACAGTGAGTTGCGGTAAGCGGAACACATCTGACAGGCTTACGAGCATATAGACCAATGTACCCTAAGCGTCTGTACACGGTCTGCCTTGAAACTATCGTACCGGTAGCTGAAGAGAGCTGACGACATAGGACTGATGCTGTGCTCCATCTCTTTCTTTTGGCAGTAACTGCCAAATACGGGTCCTCATTCGGCGTTGTAACTCGGGGGCGACCTGTGCTGTAACATCTACTCACATTACCATCATCTTGGAATCGTTGTCAAAGCCTGGATATGACACTCTAGGCGATTCCAAGTTCCTCGGATTCTTTCAGCTGGGTACGTTCACATTCCAGTCGTCCGATAATTCTATGACGTAAACAATCATCGAAATGCTTCCTTTGTGCCATAACTATGTGGTTATTGCACTGAAAGACTTTGAAAGCGCTTGTGAACATTTTTACTTCTTTGCCACCATTCCTTATATACCCCTCTCTTACACTCTCGTCATTGTGACGTACTATCCGCGCCATGTGGTGGTTTCCTGTAATTTGCATATTCTTTTTCAAGATGTGTGTGATAATTCTACAGGTGAAATTTTTATTTTAGAGTTCAATTTCTGTGTGATTCTGAATTATCCTTAATTTACGGACATGAGTGTACATGAAGCCTCATTTCATTGTGATTCTTTGTCTATATTTAAAAGTAAAAACAATTCATTTGATTTATTTTGAATTAAGCTTTTATTTAAGAGTGGAAAATCATATTAAATGAATAAGCATTATGAAAAAAGTCTTCGACACATTTATTTGAGATGAAATAAATTTCACACAAATTTTAGTACATAAATAAAAAAAATATTTAAAAATTCCTGTTTTTCTGGGAAGAGATTAAATGAAATATCCATCTCATTAAAATATTCTTATATAATTTATTGAAAAAAACATTTTGGTATAATTGTAGACTGTGATATGTTTTTTGTAATGTTATGGTAATATTGTTGTGTTTGTTTGTATCGTATTTCAGAGAAGTTGATTTTTGTTTGCTTGTAGAATAGTCAGAATCATTGACTCAAATTTGCTTCTTTAAAATGATTACGTATTATTTATCCCATTCGAAAAAGTAAGAATTATTAATGCTGCTATTCTCTTATCATCAATTAAATTACAAAGAAAATAAAGCTTCCTTTTAATTTCTTCTGTGAGAATTAAATATAAAATATTCTTTATTTTAAGGATATATTCTAAAAAAATCCATGATCTTCAACTGAAATATGTAGCATACTTTTCTGTATACTGCATTATATGTAATAACTATAATACATGAAGGTAGTATAGTAATTGTATATTGCACACATATAACCTATGCTACTAAATATATTATATTAAATATAATACTAAATAATACTATATATTAAGGCGCAACATTTATACATATAATAACATGTAATATATTGTAAAATATATTAAGACATTTATACTATCCTTATTACAATTAACAGAGAGTAAGTTCTGAGTATTATTATGGAAGGAAATATTTAATTGCTACATTTTGTAATACTTGCGAGAGATGGGAGAAAGAGAAATAAGTACTGCTCTAAAATTTAATTGTGTAATATTCAGCACATTTTTATTCTACAAATATAGACGGAGAATTAAAATAATTACTTGGTCTTAGAGAAAAAGATATTCATAACATTTCTAGCTCCTAGCAAACAAAAAGGAGAAAACAGGAACTTATCTCAAAGGAAGAATAATATCTCAACTTAAAACATAAAATAGTACAAGTTTGCAAATTATAATTAAATAACGCTTAAATTAAAGCAGAATAGATTCAGAATTAGAATTTCAAATGTTTGTAAGTTATAGCAGCAAAAAGGTAAAAGTATTACAGATGCGATTAAATCCTTTATACTTAAAATAGAAAATAAACATGCATTAGAATCTAAATATAATTCTTAACTTAAAATAGAATAAATCTATGTTAGAACCTAAATTTTTCGGAACTTAAACCACAGAAAACGGTACAAATACATAAGTTACAATTGTAAACTACTGACTTGAAACAGGTTCCTATATAATAGATTCTAAATAATTCTTAAATTGTAACAGAAGAAAGCGGTAAAACTATATGCTACAGCTAAATATTTTAAGGGGGTTAACTCATTTTTAAAGTTGTCGAATCCAGTGTTGTATCTAAATAACAACCAATAACTTCTGGTATTTTTCCTCTATTGAACACAATTGAAAACACCTCTTTCCCTCTTGTCTCTAACAATTTTATTAAATAGTAGGATAAAGAAATGCAGTTCTCTTCCCTTTTCTTACATGTTTGAATACATTACTTCCGGAAATGAATGTACACTCCCTAAAAGAAGTACAAGAGATAGAGCTAAATATAAGCATGTTTACGAAATGAAGTAAATAAATATGAGATATAGACACATTGCATCATACGCATATGTAAATGATTGTTTTTAAAAGTGTACAATTCAACTATGTCCACACAAACATTTTGAAGTTTATTTAAGTCATACACACCAAATGTACATTTTTTGTGGTGACTCAGCAGCTGGATTTTTTTTTATTAATTTGTACTGAAAAAAAAAAAAAAAAGAAACGAGCCTTACAGTAGTCGCATACGATGTTTAACATCTGACATGTTATCGTGGTAAATTCGCAATAGCAACTTAAATCCTGAAAAAAATGAATCGAGTATGATTGGAAATAATTTTCAATGGAAATTTGATTTAATTAACACAAGGAGTAATGCAATTTTTTATCAAAAATAATTATTCTTGTTCAATTTGGGGAAGAGCGGTAATGATAATTTATGATAACTAAAATATGACACAAATACTAGTGTTTTCAAAGTATTTAAAAACCGTTGAAAAATAGCGTCAATAACAGTACCACTGTTAGTTGTCGAAACATTTCGATTTGTGTTCATTTCGAGCTTGAGTTCATCATTCAAAAAAGCTATGAGTGGCTCGGCTTCTATGAAACTGAAGTTACCTTTAAAATCACCACTCAAAATCATGGGAAGCGAGTGATAGTTTAAAAAAAAAATAGCAGAACCACCTTTGGTATATGGTAAAAGTAAAAAATGCAGGAAATCCTTAATTTTTTGAACCGTTTGATTCGGAGAAATGTATACGACCACCGAAATCACTGTTTATTCATTTTCTAATAAGGATTCTGCCGCACATATGTCCCCAATATCTTTACTAACAATACCCAGTCCACTTGTTTGACGATGAGTAATATCCATATGTCGAGCCACACACAACATGTGAGTTGTTCTGTTTACGATAGATCGCAACACCAGATGCTCTGTGGCCCGGTCGTTTAAATTGTACGCAGCAATCGAAGTCAAGTATCGAAACACGTTCGTCATTGTCTAACGAAGTCTCTGCCTAAAGGACTTAGCTTCTTCTCTGATCCTAAAGTGAGAAAACAAATACAAAGATCCCACGGCCTAGACCGAGGGGGTGGGGGAGAGGGGCGGAGCCCCTCCCGAACGAAGGAGAAAAATCAGAACTTCATTGAATAGTACGCACTTCCCCAACTTCCTGTTATGCATTTCCGTCCCTTTTCACGAAATCACTCCCACAAATCCCGAGCAATCGAGAGGAAAGACGTTACACATCAAAAATTGCATTTTTTTTCAATGACACATCCTTATTGTGTGGAACTGAAAAAGACTTTTCTTGTGAGTTTTGAGCTCTCTTGTGAGCTCTTTCTCTTGAACTTTTCTTGTGTTTCTCTTGGACTGATATTACGAATAGCCCTGAAGTAACGTAAAAAGTTTCGATCTTGATGAATTCCTTAAATTGGAATACGATTGTATATATTTTGCATAAATTCCCAGTTACAATATTGGAAAAATTGAGTTACTTATAAATTTATTTTTAACACACAAAATAGTACATCAAACACAAAAAAAAACTTTTGGTCAAATTTTATTTCTAAAACAAAGAAACAAAAAAAAATAAGTATAAATTTTTAAATATTTTATTTTATTCCACATAACTAAAACCTTAATGCATTTGATGTTTTCCCAATAATACATAAGCAAATTCTTTCGTTTTTGAAAACGCCTATTTGCAAAACTTATTTAAAATAAAATAATTAAATAAAATATAAATAAAAAAAAACAGCTTTTTCTTTGTTTTTTATGTATTTATTTGCATTTTTCAAAAAATATTATTTCTCTAATCTCTTTGTTTCCAATATTACCTATTTAAAATTACTCAGCGAAAATAATCAAGTACCGTTCTTTTTACTTCTACAAATAATGCAGTTTTTTCGCAAAAAAATATTTATCCAATGCAATCTGAATAGTGATTTATTTAAACTAATTACAGAAATAGTAAGAAGCAATCTACTATTTTAAATTACTTTAAATTAGATGTCAAATAATTTTCTTTTAAAAGAAGACGTTTCCAATTAAGTTTGGTCTGTGATTTATAACAACTTTCACCGGATATAATGGAGTATCGTTTGTTATTACAAATTATTCCGATATTTATAGAGAAGTAATAGTATAAGCTTCTCAAATATTTGAAGCATGAATAATTTATAAAGAATTCGCAAAATCCTTGATAAATGAGTTACTCCAGAAGACGACATAAATTTATTTTACGAATTAAATTATGTTTGTCAGTATATCTAACAAATGTTAAGGGAATTTTTTATGCACATTTTTAATTTATATATGTTACCGTTAAAGTGTATAATTCAGTTATTTCATAGAATAACTACTTATTTCATAAAATAACTAGGTATTTCATGAAGTAACTAGACAAATCAGTTAAAATATATAATAGATGAAAAATTTCATACTTGACCTAGTTATTCTATGAAATAACTAAGAGTATTCTACGAAACAGCTAAGGATAGACCGTTAAAGCGAAAAATAAACAATATCAAAGTTATTTTATAAATTAATTGATCACAAATAGCTAAAATCTCTCAAAAAATACATTTTATCCCTTTTGCGGATGAATAATTGATTAATAATAAAGGAAAGCAAATGATATAATTTATTATTACTCATATTTCTAAAATTAGTTAAACAGAAAAGAGAAAAAAGAATATGTTGCAAAAATAGATTACATTTAAATATTATCAATGAAAGTATATGCTGGGAAGAAAAACTGTTGCTTCATAAAAACGTTGTGTAAACTTATTAAAATGTAAGAGAATATTAAATTAAATTTTATGAGATAACTTTATTTAACTTTTCATTGTTTATCAGACCAAGGATTGCTCTGATGCCACTTTGGATTGCACTGCTTATTATTTTTGAAACAAGCACACTTTTTACTATTACAAAAAATTTTTACGCGAGAACTTTTTAGCGCGTTTTTCACGTAGTGTAAAAAAAAGCGCTATTAGGACGCAAATTTCATCTTCGTCTTCGTCTTCGTTCCATATTTTGTCGTACCTTTTTCTCAGCCAATAATTATCCGATTGACCTCGGGTTTTTGGCATTTGGTCGCATTTGTACCCTAGATGAGCCGAATCATATTTAAATTTAATAATTTTAAAAAAAATTATTTTTCTTTAAAAAAAATTTTTTTAAGGGGACATAGTACGATTTCGGTAAAAAATTTTAATTAAAGGATTTTTAAAAATTTTTTGGTTGTCTCCTATGTGTGTATACTATGTAAAACAGATTTTGTGCTCAAAATTTCATAAAAAGCTACGCATTTAATTGTTTAAGGAAAAAACTTCAAATTTGTGAAGTGATTTTAAAATGCTACTCCTCCTACAAACATTTACGTACACGCATGAAATTTGGTTTACAAGTACCTCAAACTATGTATAACAAAAGTTGGTATGGGTTTTGCGATAACATGATTGGTATTCGTACAATAAATCTTTTTATGAATGCCTTAAAAAATGCCTTAAATGAATGCCTTAAAAATAAATTCCTTAAAAAATGTGCAAATTCTGAGTTCAATTATTTTTAAAAAAAATAAGTATTGCTTTGATTCAAAAATGCATATCAACTTTTGTTGCATGTACTATTACTAATAGGTAAAAAAAATTCAAAGCATTAGGCTTAATAGAAAAAAAGCCTTAGCATTTTAAATGAAGTCAAACTAAATATTTTATCTTTCCGAGATAAGTAAGTTTAAAGTTTTGATTTGCTATAGGGATATGAATAAAAACGAACGCAGAAACTATCATAATTCTGTATTTTTTAGTTTAGAGCTTTCAAATTTTGTCAGGTTATAGAAAAGTACATACAGAATAATGTAAACTAAAAAAATTAAATTTGATTTTTTGACCGATTTTTGTCAATTGAATCGTACTGTGTATTAAGTACAGTACACACTACTTTCTGTTAGTAAAAAGTTCATTAGTTGCATTATTGTAAAATACAACATGTGAAAAACGCGCTAAAATTACTTGGCCATGCCAATGATTGATAACTTGTTTAATTCTTGTCCAGCGCCACAGCTTTGAGCTGTTGCAACAGATCAAAGCGTTGTGTCAATATTTGGAACTTCTTCAATGGAAATTAATTCTCACTGACATATATTGAATTAATATCTAGAGTTTAATTGGTTTTTTTTAGCCATTTCTAGTTCCTAATCGGAAAAATCCTTTCCAAAGCAGCTAGAACCGGTTCAAAGAACTTTTCGAACAAAATGTCGTATTTCATACTTTAACGATCAAGTAATCATTATTCAATAGAATGTCTAGTTAAATCACAGAATTCAATATATAAGGCTGTTTGCTATCATAATAATGTAGTTATTTTGTTTTGACTTATACTGTCTAATTATGTTTCTATTTATTGTTTACCTTTATTAGAATTATGGTAATTTATCACATGATTATTGATATGTATGTACTGCTACATTGGGGTGGAAAATAAATAGGTATTCATAAGCTTCACTCAATACCTAGAACAGACAATTTCACTTTTCAAAGAATTGTTTTTGTGTTTGCGTCAACAACAAATGCATGGAACACAACCATTATTATTTTATGAGGTATCATCTGTTAAAAGCATTATGCAGTCTAGTCTTAAGTACGTTATTATGAAATAACATGGAAACATAATTAAATTTCTTGGGATAAAAATTGATTATTCTATGTTTTAGCTATTTTCTTATTAATATTAAAGGGGGACATAATTATAATTTAGATGTTATATCTCATGAATACAGAATAACTTTTGCTTAAAATTGTTTTTGCATGAGAAGTAAAATTATAGGACTCAGATTAATAACATTTTTTTAGGTAGTAAAATATTCCAGAATTGTTATAATCTGACTTTGATAACCAATATGTAACAATATATTTCATTATGCTATTATACATTTGTGTGTAAATCAGTTTATTTTCCTTTGATGTAATATTTATACCGTAATCTATTTCCTATATTGTATTGTTAAGTTGGTTTTCGTTTTACTTAATCAATGAGGAAATTAGGGGATAACTATTCAATCTTTAAAAACTATTTACGTGTTGAAACATCTTGAATTAGCACAATAATTGAATATTTTTGTGCTTCATGATGTATTAGACATTTAAATCAAGGTTTTTGATATAAAACAGAGGCAATTTTAAAATAGTAGAATCTATAACAAAAAATACTCTGTTGTAGAAACAAGTAATAAAAAAAAATTAAGTCAATTCCTACTTAGATAAAAAAAAAATTCATTTTAGTTACTTTTTATTAAATAGTTACAATTAATATAAATATGTATATAAATATGACAGAATCAAAACATTTAGTGGCAATTAATATTTATTATTTATCATTAAAGTATCGCGCATTGTCATCCAAAACAATCATGTATATAAAATTTCAGTTCAACTGTTCAGCTTTGAAACGTGAGGGAAAAAAATATTTTAAAGGTTTGACCCAAGTCGCTAAAAAATGAAGCCAACGTGGCTGTATATGTAATTCCTTAAGAAATTAATTTCTGTCAATAATTTTAATTAATTATAATTAAGTTATCGTATTGTTACTCAAAACAATAGTGTATGGAAAATTTCAGCTCAAAAGAGCGCTTTAAAATGTAAGAAAAATACCTTTTCAAGTTTTGACAAGCCAAAACGGTCGATAAGTCGCTAAAAATGATGCCAATGTGGCTGTATTTGTAATTCTTTGAATAATTAGTTTTAATCAATTAATTTTTATTAATTATATTTAAATTACTGTATTGTCATCCAAAATAAGTATGTATATAAAATTTCAGCTTAATTGAGTGCTTTAAAATTCATTTTATTAACGATTGAAAATTTGAACAAGATAAATAGTATATAGTGAGAGTGAGCTAATAGTAGGAATTGAAAAAACTATTCCCACATCGAAATTTGTCTGAAATAAATAGAAATTTTAATGCAATTTTAACCCACTAAGTATTAAACAATATCATTAAACTCATCTTTATAGCAGGAAAAAACCTCTTGCTTACAAGCCAGATTTAAAGAATAATCCTCCCATAACCATAGGAGATATTGCTTAGAATCAGTTTAAGTCAACACACACAGTTAAGCGAGGGCTATTATAGGTAATACATTGACGAGAAAAGCTGTAAGTCAGTAACAATGACAAATATTCCCCTGACTCCCTGGTGTATTCTCAAGGTTGAGTCCAATCCCAGCATGCAAGCTGATGAATGGTGATCCTAGTCCTAAAATTAATGGACGCCTGTCAGACTAATGTATTACTGCCCTATTCAGAACAATAAAGTCACGCGGCCATCTTTAAAACAATGCGTAACATAAAATGGATGAGTTTTAAATGTCAGCAGCTCCTTACGATTACGGTATTAATGTAATTTGCATTAGCAATTCTATATCATGCGCATTTGCATGCCTTTCTCAATCTTGTGGGTGTTATCTTTAAGCTTGGCATTCATTGGACATGTTGTTATTGATTAAGTTTTGAAAGATATGATATGTAAAAAGACATATGCGATTTTTTACGATGACTCAGATTATTACAGAAATGTATTAATGAATTTTAGTAAATTGAGTGCCTGGAGTGAATCTGCTGACATTTTTCTTATATTTGTTTTCATTAAGTATATATATATGTGTGTTCAATATGTTGTGAAATGTATTGTTTAATATCATGGTGGAATTTATTCAATTATTCACGGTTGAAAAGAACAAACTTAGTTGCATTGAACTTCCAAATTTTCAAAATGAAAAGTTACTTTTACATTAAGTATATTTTATGTTATGAAACTATGCTGATCTTTGATAAGAATTTGATAAGAATATATGTTTCATAAATGAATCAACTGCTTGAAAAACTCGTTAAAATCAGTTCTTAAACTTTCAGTAATTTTAGCTAAGGAGTTGTTTTAAATCTTATCGATTTTATGGTCAGGCAGGGAAAATGATTAAATGATTGAATAAACGTTTTATTATAACTAACCAATACTGTGATAGCGAAGTTTGCGTTATTGTTTCTGTACTTTTCGCAAATAACAAGCTTGTTTAGAGTAATTAGTTTCACCAATGCATCTGGTTTAGACCAAACTTGCATGAAACAATTCACCCACATATACATAATTTTAAAAGGCTTTCCTTAAAATTTCCTCCATTAATCTTTGTATATAATTTTCTAGATTGTTTGTCTGTTTAGTTAACAAAATAAAATGAAATAACAAAAAAAGAATAACATTTATAAAATTAGATTAAACAATAGCAAACAATGACCAGTTTGCACGTTACATGAATTCTTAACATTTGTCAGAAAATTTACATGTTTGATTTGGTTTGAATATCCGTCTCTCTGGAGATGCAAGAAAAGACGGTGATGAACTCAGTGATTTCAAACAACAAATGTCTCTTGAAATAGTTTCTAAATTTTAGAACTTTTTTTGAAGAAACCTAAACATAGAAACTTCCGTTAACGACATTCCTTAGTAAGATCAAGTTCTAACCTATAACTTTATTTGAATATCTTTAGCAATGATCGTCACAATTAAAGCTACTGTTAGAGGAATTTCGATTCTGTTCATATTTTTTGAGGTTTTGGAGCAATATATTGAGTCGAAGTGCAAAGGGACCAACGTGGATTTTATATATACATATATATATATATATTACAAAAATATACTAAAAATAGTTATAAACCTAAGATAACAATCGTCATAATAGGAAAGATTTAGCCACAGAAATACTAAAAGCAAACTCCAGCCTTAGGAACTAGGAATGCAGGTTTAAACAAAGTTTTCTGGCCAGCCAACCTTCACCTGAATTTGCCAGTATTCTGGGCCATAGGGAAGGCAATAAATTTCTAGAGAAGTTTAACTATATTATAGATAAAACCATGATCTATTAATGTAATACTATAATGTTATAGCTTTTAATAATTACTAAAATATTTAAAATCAAAGCCAAACTAATAGACTTACCACGTGAATACATATTCGCTTCTTATGGACAATAACAGTAACGCATATAATTATTATGTATTGATAAAGTAGCAATATTACTATATATATATATATATATACTTTTAAAATTTCTATATTTTATTTTAAAATTTATAGAAAATAAAAAATACCATCCAGACATAAACGATTAATTTTTAATAAAATATATTATTATATATATTTTATATAATATTATATATATATATATATATATATATATATATATATATATATATATATATATATATATATATATATATGCAATTTTTAGGTAGGTTACCTTTTTCTCAAAATGGATTTAGATGTCCTATCCATTATTTACAATAGGTTTTTTCTCGGTATTATTAACAGAAAGGGGGAAGGTTGGCTGGCCAAAAAACATGTTCAACCCCACTTTTATATAGAGAAATTTTTTTAAGAGAAATTTTTTTGTATATAAGCTGTCCTAAGTCAGCAATGTTGATAATACTGTAGCATCCATTCTTTTATATTTTTATATTTAACTCTGTAATTTCAATTTTTCATATATCCTTTTAAATTCTCTTGTCTGGTTATCTTGCAATTACAATTCTTTTCAGTTTTAATCATGTTAATTCATCTCTCTCTTGTAGAGAAAATTTGATTATATATATATATATATAAATGTAGAAAGTGCTGTTTATATCCATAAGTATGCACATATTATTATTATATTTAAGTAATATCTCTTTTTTACTAATCTCTATATCCCCCCTTCTCTCTCTCTATTACTTTTTCTTCTAACAACTAAGCTACTATTACATAAAAACGATAGATTGCGTTGATATTGTCAAAGATGCATATAAGATACGGCTAAATCAGAAATATGAACTAAAAATGATTTGCTTCAGCGAATTTTTTTAAAAAAAATATAGTCTTTTGTTGTTAATTTAATTTAGGAGACTAATTTTGAAGCACGCCTTTTCTCTCGAAATTTAACTTTTGAAATTAAATATAAAGGCACTTTAAAATTTTGCATCTTTAATTTCTTTTCACATATCGAAGTAAAAAAAAACTAAGCCATAATTTTCAATAGGTTTAAGTTTTAAATCAAATAAAACTGTGTATGAAATATCTTAAAAATACTCCCAATGCTTTTCCGGTCTCCAGAAAATTACCCTTTCACATGGCGGAAAAAATCCAGTGTTTTTCGATTGGGTAGTCTAATAGGTCGAACGCTATCTTTATTCTACTTGGACGGACACTTCAGCTAACAATCATTATCCCAGAGCGCCCCTTCGTCTGCGCCCTCTTGCGCCCCATTTTCTGAACTCAGGATGAAGAATCCGACATTTATTTTTAGCTAGCAGACAGAAACAGCATTTGTTTTCCTTGCTTCTTCCTTTTTTGAAACCAAGGAGAATACAAAAGGAGGTGTAATGCGCTTTTTCTCTGGGAAGGTTGTTCTAGTAGTAGTATTAAGTATTAAGGTCAAACATAAATATATGAAACTTTAAAGAAGTAAGTTTTGTGTTGCGAAAGTAGTTATACATCCATATAATCAAAATGGAGAGTATATCATGTGTTAAAATTTTTTGTTGGATACGCGAAAATTATTTTTTCTTCTTTTAGACACAATTTTGGAACAGAATTTCTACACTTTCTGTCTTTATCTTTTTTACTGCAGAAAATGTAATACTCTGAGTCCAACTAAAGAGCATTTCTTTTTAAAGAATTTCTTGAAATTATTCCATTTCTTTTCTAATTTTTTGCTGAAAATTTCCAGTTTCATGAAAGAGGATTGAAAAGATATCTAAAGAATTGAATGAGAGTAATCTTGTACTAGATATTGACTACGTTCAGAATTTAAACTTTTTTGAAAGATAAATCCTTTATAAGTGAATTTTAATACAAATATTTAGTTTTAATTGCAGAAAGAAATGACGTAATTATATAATATATTTCACTAAATAAATTTATTAATGTTTTTAGGCGTCATGAACCCGATGAAATATTTCAATAACATTGAAAGCTTAAAAATATGTGTCCATTGAACATTAAAATGCCCCTTGTATGCTAAGAAAGAAGACTGATTCTTTACCAACATTATTGAAAATTGATGTATAAATTATGTATAAATAATAAATAAGTTTGAAAACTGCTTCTCTTTCCCTTACATTACAGCATTGCTTCTCCAACTTTCAATATATGAGACCCAATTTTAGATCACAACTTTCATCAACTTTCATCATCCCTCTCTTAGAAACGATAACATATTGCATGCAATAATAATGTACTTTGGTGCTAATTCTACAAAACGACCTTACTTATAAACCTTATAAATTATCAAGATAAATATTAAAACTTGTATATTGTTACTTTTTAATACGGTATCTTTAAGTAACAGGTTAAATATCATGTTACTTTCCCTTTCTAATTTTTAAATTGGAACATGTTGCAAAATAATTTTTAATTAAAAAAGATACCAATAATACCAAGTACACAGATACCTTGATACAGAAAGACTCTCAACTGCCGAAAAAGAAATCTTCATGGATTTCACGTCAAGTGTCGACATCAAAAAGGCAATTTAGTAATAAATCCCTCTTTGAATTTTGGTCAGGGATGGATGATGAATTTTCTGCATTGAAAACAAAAATATATTTCTTATATTACCATTCCCAACTTAAGCACTTATTAAACGTTCTTCATTTTGTATTGATAAATTGATTATCAAATACATTGGGCAGTTCTGATACATTTATAAGCGTATTATATCAGTGTAAATGTGCATTTTACTTTTTATTACGTCAGAATGTATTTTTTTTTGTATCTTTTCGATAAATTAATAAATTTTAAATAATATTTTATTTAGATTTTTTATGTGCTCGCGCCTTTCACGTAGTACTATCCCGCACCCATGGGGGGGGGACCTTCAGTTTGAGAACGGCTATATTACAGTTGCATTTACAGTGTATACTCACGTGTATTTACTTGTAACATTTCGTTTAATATCGAAACTCATCATTATTTTGTGTTCAAATTGTGTCATGTTGATATAATAGATCTGACAATGATATGAAAAATTATTTTGGCGACTTAAAACATAATCAGATTTGTGACAATTCTATTCTCTATTTACAAAAATAAGTAAATTATGTAAAGTCCTTTTGCCAAATCATTAAATAGCGACCGGGAAGACAACAGTTTCCTTTGAATAATGCAAATGAAACTGTTAACTTGATAGAATTATTCAATATTCAAATGAAGCATTATGTTATGTTTTATTCAGTATGACTTTATTTAGCTAAATACTAAGGGTTGAAAATTAAACAATCTTGCAAGTGTATTGAACTGATTTGAAAATTTTCCTATATATAATTAATTTTTCTGAAAATTGATAAAAATTTCACTAATACTTAGCTGGAAGTTATTTTTAAATAAATGTATTTAAAAATATTTGTAAATGTGATTTAAATAAATGTATTCTGTCTTAGTATGAATATGATTTATTTTAAATGCAATACTTCCTCTGTCTGTTCTTGTATGTTAGAAAAAAATAAACAGACATTAATATAAAGTAACTAATCACTTATTATGAACTGATCACTTTATTAATTTTTATAAGCATAGATGAAACCCAGTGACTGAGTAGTAGCGATTCGCGCTTCCAAACCCCAGGTCCGGGGTTCAAATCCTGGGCTTGGCAAGATCGACTCAGCCTTTCATCCCTTCAACGGCTCAATAAATGAGTGCCATGTTTGCTTGGGAACTAAACACTGAGGGTGCTGTATCAGATTGATCACTTGGCTAGAACATCTGCTTATGCATCTCAGCGGTAGATGTCACATATACTGAGATGGGCACAGCAGGCCTTTGCCCTCATGAGCTGTTGCGCAATGAGTTTAGTTTAGTATAAACATAGATAGTTCTGAATTTGTGGAACCCAAAAAGCATCCCAATAAAAAAAACTAAAGATAATACTCTCTTTTTTTGTACTGATAAAATAATTCACCATCGAAAGCAATATTGAAGATGCAGTGTATATTGCACTCAAATTCCGTTCGCATTATCAATTAGTTTTAAACAGTAAAAATTATAGTTAAAAAAACTGATAAAAACACACCCCTTTATAGTTAATCGAACTAAGTTGTAACTTAATCGTTTAGTCGCAAAATCCGGAAATGGGATCTGAAATTAGCCACCAGATGTGGGATGGTATCTGAAAATTGGAAAATCGTTAATCCTGATGATCCTGATCAGGACAATGGAACAAAATTGTTAAATTATTGCATTGTCATCGGTCCTGGAAAATGAGCAAAACTGTAAATGAATCTGACCTTTTAAAGTGGGTAAAAACTGAGTTTAAAGATTCCGTTACATACAAATAAAAAGGTGTTAAAAAGACCATAGAATCTAAAATTATTTTTTGATATTCATGAGAATATTCAAAGAAATTTACTATTTCAAAATATTTTAAATTTCGATGTGAATATTTTACTAAGTTTTGCTAAATAACCCGTAATTGGAAATTTCATTTAAATCCTCTCCAATTCTGTGCATTTCCTACTTTATTGATAAATGTATCATCAAAATAATATTTTACAAATTGTAATGGAAATATTTAGGGTAAATACTTTAAAATTTAAAGCTAGTGGATTTTAATATGCATGGAATAAAGAAGCAATACGTAAGCACCAAATCTAATTTTTCTATATCGATTTCATCATTTTTTTTAAAGTCATCTCTGCCATTTTATCACAATAGATTATTTTCTTCTTTTTCCCTTTTACCCTTTTCAAAAATTGTTAACTAGAAGGATAAAAAATTGAATGGATAGATTCATTTAGGATATACTAATAAGTTAACTAAAGAAAAAAAAACTGATTATATAATAATTTAAATAAACTAAACGAAAAGGGTCTTTGTGTGTGTATTCAATCAGTATAAGATTAAAAACAATTTTCGGGGGGAAATATCCCACATTTGTAATAATCTTTCGCATTTAAAAGGACAGAATTTTGATAAAACTTTTTATAAAATAGATGTTAATTATTAATGAAAAATAACACACTGTTAAAAAAACTAACTCACAGTTCCTTAAGAAATCAAATTCTCAACTGCAATCTATTAATAGAAAAAAGTGTATGAAATTCCGTTAATCTATAAAACAAACCGAATTTCTTCTTTCTGATTCCAATAATTCTCTTTCAGAAGTAAAACTTCATTGTACTTCAATTGGATAATCGTAATTTTACTTAGATGGTCATATCAGCCTATAGTCACAGAGCTCCCCTCCCACTTGTCTGAAATCTATCGAACCCCATTTCCTTGATTTGGGAAAAATAAGTACAATAGAGTCTGTAAGAAGAGGAAAACAGCATTTGTTTAGTTTCTTTCCTGCTTTGAAAAAAGCAAAATGTACCCAACTTTTTTTCTTACAAAGTAAATTACTTCCTTAGAAAACTGTGCAAAAAGTACATGAAACAAATAGGAAATTTGGGGATACTTTCCACAATTTTAAAAAATCGTGTAAGATGAAAAGTTAATAAATATTTTTCAAAAATACCGTGTAAAAAAGTAACAATAAAATCCATGTTAAATATTTATAAATAAAATTCTTTTAAGATCAGTATTAACTTATGCATCTAACACTTGGTCCATGTTTCGAACAGATGAAAACATAAGTACCTACGAAAGAAAGATTTTAAGATTTATTTTTGGAGGAATTCAGGAAAAAGGGGGACGTGGTGAAGGAGATCAAATTTCGAGCTCTATCAATCATATAATGAATCTGACATTGTTAACTTCATCAAAATATAACGAATTAAATAGACAGGTCACGTTGTCAGAATGAACGAAGACCGCACCACTAAAAAAGTCTTCAATGCTCAACCAATTGGTACACGAAAAAAAAGGCAGGCCAAATCGTAGATCGATTGATGGCCTAGAAAAAGATCTAGTTTTGAGAACTAAGAATTGACGAACATTAGCAGGAAGAAGGCTGGCCAGGAAAAGGCTTCTTGAGAAGGCCAAGGTCCAACCTGGGCTGTTGATCCACTGATGAAGGAAGGACATATTTATAAAACAAAAACAGTGTTCATTTTTATTACAAAGAATTAAAACTAGTGCACCGTGAAAATTCAGTCAAAAAGTATATGCAACATCAGGGGCGTAGCTACCACCGTATCAATGATACGTGGCCTCTAAACGTGTGTTCAAAAAATTGCTGAGTGTTAAGAAACTTCTAAAAAGGAGCCCCTCAAGGATGATACAGGACCCACTCAGGACCAGTGGACAACATATAAAAATTCGAATTGAAATTAGGAATAAAACTATTAACTAACAAAACTATTCAGTGCAACTTGTTCACGTTTTTATACCCTATCATCAGTTGATGTGTCAGATATGCCTAGCACAACTGTCGGTTTTGATTCAAATGAAGAGTTTCATTCGTTATAAACGGCTTCAGTTGATTTTTTGTTGTTGTTACGAAGTTTTATTAGTGGCTAATTTTTATGGTTTCTCAAGCTATTTTTATTAACTCTTGATATCCTGCTACACAAAACTTATGATTACGTTAACATACATGCAAAAAATTCCAAGCCCTCGTGAATTAAATTAGCTGTCAATGACTGAATTTCACCTTCGACCTCGTCATTTTATCGATTTTTTTATTATCTCATAAGCTGTCCGATCAAATCATCCTCATCCAAAGGACACAAATCTCTATTTTTTTTTAAAAAAAAATTCGTTTTAAATAAAAAAATTGTGTAAAATAAAAATTTTGTTAAATTCGTGCACCGCGTTGTTTCAAAATAGTGTAAAAAATAGTTGGATGTACAAGGAAAGCTACATTCTGTGAATTTCGTTGGAAAAATGATCCTTTTAGAGTTTTCGAATATGAATTAGAAGTCAACACACAAATAAACTTTTTACCCAAGTTTTTATACCCTATGATGATAGATTACAAAAGAGGTACATGATGATTAAAAGTCTAGAATTTTTTACTCAAAATATTTTTTTAATTTGCAAAAAGAGAGGGAAAAAATAATTTTTTATTTGAGACACATATTTAACTATGTGTCTCCGCTAAAAATTATGCATCATGTACTTCAAAAATATAACGTATCATTTTTTTAGATGAAAGATGTGTTACTTTCTTCTCTCTCCTTCAGTTCATAAATCGAAAGTCAAAAATATTCACTCTATATCCCTTGAGGCATTTCTCGATACGTTTGCATCAGAAGCGCCATCTGCTGGCGATGAGAAAATCTATCCGAAATGATTGATAGAGAACTTTATTATCGTATACCGTTTCCTTTCCACTAACAGTCTTCTCGATGTTATTTCCCACTTTTTCCCCTTTCTTTAATCTTTTTCGAAGAATTCTAAAATCCTAGAAGAGGTGGGAAAAGGAATGTTTAGCATAAAAGGAAAAATTATTACTTCCAAAATGGGGTGGCATCAGGAACGAACAATCGTCAAAATCCGAAATTTTTATTGATATCGGTAGCAACTATGTATTTTTATGCCTGTTTTTCAAGATACTGGTGAATATATGTATATATTTGTTGTTCGATGAAGGAAAGATTTAATCTAGGCTCCTTTTGTCAAATGAAAAGAAATGTTTGCTACTACAAGATTTAAGAACCAGTTTGCTTGATATGTTTATGCATCCTATATGTAGAATTGAATGTCTTGCGTTTAGTGTGGTTTCTTCAATTCAAATTATATAACACTTTTTGCTTTATTTCTTAAGAAAATCTACAGTTTTTTCTTCTGAATGTTAATAGGAGATATTATTGTCTTTAATTACTAAATTATCTCACAGTTTATCACACATACAAATTCGTAAAAATAACCATGATACGATAAATGATGAAGAACAAACATGCTAGTTAACTCGGAAAATTTTATACTTATTTTTTACATTAATATACATGGAGTATACAGGAATTCATTACATTGAATTCAATGCATGTTTTTTTTTATTTTTCAATTGTTTTTGTTCATTCAGTCAAAGTTTTAGTTTCATAATTAAATATGAACTTACATTTTTTACCAAATGTTGTATTGTATGACTTAAAAATGGATCTTCTTCCTAAAAACAGTAGGATTTTCAAAATTATGCCAAATAATGTCAATTTTTAGTGTTACTTGTGCATTTTCTCAAATATCCCCAAAAATAATTTGAGAAAATATAACTTTTAGAAAACTTAAAAACAAATACATTATGATTTAAGAAATGTGTACGAAGTACTTACTGAATGCTACGTTAAAATTCAATTAAAAAATTCTGCTTCAGTTTGAAAAATTTGGATATCAGATATTTTTATCATATTTTACCCAAGAAGTACTTATTAAAAATGCTGTATTTTTAAGATTACCATTTTTGCTTTTTGAGTAGCACAATCATTATTAGTCAAATTTGAAAAATTGCTCATTTCTTCCCATAATCGAAAATCTCATGATAGTATTTACATTTTGGAACGCAAAAGCTCAAAATTATATATCTCAATATTCTTATGTATGACCCGAAGTACTTTTACAGGTCATAAAATGAACAATTAACGTTTCCTAGCTTGCATATATATATATATATATATATATATATATATATATATATAAATGCTGTTTATCCCTAAGTAAATTGCAGCTTTGCAGCTTCAGTATAGGATAGATCTAGAAATATTGTTATTCATTGTACTAACAAGGAGAGTGAGTGAAAATTAAAGTCGCACTGTTTAGCTACACGAGGGCTTTTGGCGACGCACCTCTTAATTTTGAACCATGGTCAAGTGATGAGGACGACACCTGAGCTGGCACTCTCTGTCCTAACTACACACCAACGGGAGGACGTTTGAGCTCTCGACAGATTTAACGTGCATTGTACCCCTACACGGCGGGTCTTTAGTGGTACTGGGATCGAACTCATGACATGCCAGCCACGATCCGATACCTTGACCACAAGGCTACCTTGGCCTCACTAACAAGGAGAGTGCAAGGTCTGGGGGCCATGGATTTAATTCAAATTTTGTAGGATGGTAGATTTAGTTTCCCTGTTGACGAAGATATTTGGTATAGGGGCCACTACTCAATATATTTTTAGATATTTGCCATTGAAGATATAATTCACCCGAAATACAAAGCAGCAGATGCCTATACAACAATACTGCACTAATTCGTTGCGCGAGATGCTTTTCGAAATTAAGCTTCATTTTTCTTTATGACAAGTTTCACCATTGTACGGACAATGAGGGGTGAGAAGCTAGTAATAGTTTTATACTAATTCTATTCATCCGATAAATGTATTATTTATTGTTTCCTTTCACAATTTATTGTTTCCAGGCACGATTAACTAGAAGTTCAAGGACATTTCTCCTGTTCTTGCTTTCTAATACTTTTATTGTTTTCTAATAAATAGTATTCTGTACTTGGACGAATGATAATGACAAGGAAAACTGCTATAAGGTTTCTAGTCATTAAACATATTTCATTTCCAATTTATTTAAATTCCCCTATGTATCTTTATATGTAAAAATAGACATAAAATAAAGTTATTCACCCTTCATGGACCCGAACCCGGACCCTAACGACGAGAAACACCGATTCGTTACTGCTACGCTAAACCCATTAAGCGTAATCATTTGCTACAGAACTGAACTTAACGAATGAGTTGTGAGTGAGTGAGTGATTTTGGGGTTTATTGGCGCAAGAGCCGATTTCGGCTATACTGCGCCAAACATTTGTTTTAATATCTGTGGTCTAGACGGGAAGAGAAAGAAAGAATGAATTGAATGACAAGAAAGAGGGTCGAAAATAGGATCACTAGGGTACCCCGGGTTCGTGAAGCCCGTGTTTACCAAAGACAGTAAACCCCGTGGGAAAAGGAAAAGATCACTAGGGCACCTCGGGATTGTGACACCCGTACTTACCTAAAGAAGGTGAGCCCCCTGAGGGGATATGTAAAAATAGACATAAAATAAAGTTATTCACCCTTCATGGACTCAAACCCGGATCCTAACGACGAGGAACACCGATTCGTTACTGCTACGCTAAACCCATTACGCGTAATCATTTGCTACATAACTGAACTTAACGAATGAGTTGTATCTTCAATTGCAAATATAAAAAAAATTATTGAGTAGGGGCCCCTATATAACCCTATATCTTCATCCGCAGGGAAACTAAATCTACTATCCTACAAAATTTGAACTAAATCCGTAATCCCAAGGCCTTGCATCTCCTTGTAAGTCAAAATGTTCGAATTTCTGAATTTTGCAACTACCTTCTAACTTCGAACTCTTGCCTCACGTTAAATATAGATTAATTTAATTAAGAGAAAAATACGAGAAATTTAAACACTGTCAAAGACTCAATTCTTAACATATCAAATGAATTTTTTTCTCTTTTCGGAGGATCAGAAATGGCATCCGTAAGAGGATTTTAGATTTATTCGCGAAAATTCATTAACCATCTCCCATACTAAATCAGTGATGATTCTATTAACAATACTTAATATTAAAAGGAGATTATATTGAAGAATTAATTACGAGAATGTGTCGAACTTGAAAATGTCGTGGTCAGGTTTCCATACATTTACTGTGCTTTTTCATCAGTTTTCATCCCGCATCAAGATTTTAAATAGATTCTAGTATAATATATTTTTAATTGTTACATACACATATATAATAACTTTAACTTTTAACAAACTTTAATTTACTCTTAAGATTTTATGCTTAAATTATGCTGTCGATTTGCATTTTTAAGTAATTAATTATTTAAAATCATTCATAGCAAAATATTGAAAGATATTGAATTATTTATTGAGAAAATAAACCAGTGTGTTATTATATATTTAAAAAGTTGAGAAAATACTTTCTTTGAGTTAAGAATCTATTAAAATTTAATTAAAAATGAATTATAGATATCAGACATTTCCTGTATTCTCATTAGATTTTATTTATTAAAACTATTATGATGATATTAAATATTGAGTTGGTAGACTTTTTTTTACATCAGTATTAGGGATTGCAATATCGGAGCCAAATTTCAATACCTGTATTCGGTATTTCTTAGAACTTAATACCCTGATACCGGTTTTAATACCGGTATTAGAAATTTTAGAAGAAAAAAAAGAAGAAAAGACAGGTCTTCCTTTGTTTTACTTCCCGGGTTATTAGAGAGAGTAAATATCACAAGATATAATTTGTAACTTATAAGTTATAACGATATACAAAGAATCACATAAAAATTAAGGAATGTCTTATTTATTTAAATTACAAAAAAATTCAAATATTACTGTCGTTTTACCATAATTCCATCCAAATAACCTTTTTTTTCGAAATAATCTAAAATCCCTGACGTCTTGGGCCTAGAAACTGTGCTTAAATTTGCACCTGCATCGCAATTCGATTCTTTCCTCCTTAACAAACTTGTATCATGTTTCGTTTTTAAATTTTCATGGAGTCCGCTTGTATTTCCCCATTTACTTTAATAACTCTAGAACATTTTTTACATTGTGCCATCATATTCTTTTCATCATATAAAAAATGATACCAAACCGAAGTATTATCAACACATTTTTCATGCTCTGTAAAGTTATGCTTATTCATTATTATGGGTTATTATTTATGAGTATATATATAATGAATCTAAAAGATATTTGGAACCCCAAAGTATGATATGCAAATACAATGTGAATAACAAACTCACCAATTTAGAAAATATCGAAATATTACGCATTTATTCCCAAATACAACCTTGGTTTCTCAGATACGAATATAAGGCTACGAATCCTGTGTAAGTACAGTATCGCTCTAAGCTGTAATTGGACTGTTTTGGCTTTGGATGATTCAGATATTTTATAATTTCTCTTGATTGTACGATGCAACTTTGTATTAACAGTCTAGATAATTTCGCCTGTTTGGGAGACATTGTAGTAACAGGTTTTGATGGATGAAGGAAGGCAGATGAGCTTGGATATGTTATTCCTCTTTCAACGAGGAATTCTTTATATATTCTCTTTATATATATATATATATATATATATATGTTTGTATGTTATTTACTAGCAAAATGCTTATAACTATTGTTGTAATATATGTTGTTACAACATATGGTTATTTTATCAATACTTTCTTCACATTTAATTGTGTTTTATTCTGTCTTGTGTTTGTGTATTATTAGTAGTTTGGTATACTGTTCTGTATATGGTTTTTGTTGTTTCTCTCTATTTGTAATTTTTATTTTATCCCAGATATTTTGTCTTCATGTTTATTTTGTTTTTATATTTAGTTGTATTATTCTAGGCCTCCATTGTTTTAGTTATTTGTATTGTTTGTTTTATTTTCTTATTTTCATTCTTGCTTATTTTTTTGACATTTTTGTTTTTAAAAAATGCTTAGAATTATTTTTTCATTTTTATTTAATCTTGTTATTTACTTATATCTCGTGTCTTTTGTATTTTTCATGTTGTAATTTTACATTTATTTCTGATAACTTTTGGTACTCCAAATACTTTATGTTCCAGGAAAATGTTCACATTACTTTTTATCAAAATATGATTGTAGTCAAAAATATTTTTTAGTGACTGGCAACTAGATAAGCTTTATAGCAGATCTTTGCTCGGTGATACATTATTATGGTATATGTATTATCGATAGAAAGTTACCATAATTTGTGTGTTTGTGTTAGAGAGTATTTGGTTATCAGTTTGGTGTATTGGATAGATTTCCAGAGCTTTGGTAGCTCCTTCAGGGTATTAGTAGTTTTGATTTGATATACTGTTTCAGTTCCATACTTTGGAATATTTTTGTTCCATTTGATTTGTGAATTTTGAGTTCAGTTATTTGCTTTGAGATATTTTGTGTTGAGATATATTGTTTTAGGAAAAGGTAAAAAAATGAATCACAGATTTGGTGGTTCAAATTACATGGTAGGTAATACTGTTGGTAATAGGGTGAACTCCTACAAGACTAGAACTTTCTGGAATTCAGATTTCATAGGGCATAAATATTTTTCAAATTATAAATATGAGAACAACATCTCTAAGATTAAACATAATCACAATTATGTTCCTTCTCTTTTAAACCTACATGAACAAATTAACTTCTACAATTATAATTATAACTATGATATTATACAAGATAAATACATAAATTATTTTCGTTATAATAAGTGCAATAATAGTAGATGTCATATTGTCCAATGTTAAACATGGCACAATATGATAATACTTCTAATTTTTTCTTATATAAGACCTTCAATTGCATCTATATGTTAAATTGTAAAATTTGTATTTTAAATATATTGGCCAAACTGGCAATAATATCAATATTCGTTTAAACCTGCATAGATCAAATACCAAAAATTACAAATATAATAACAATAATAATTCTAAAATTGAAATCAAGCACTTTCATCTGCATGGCTTTGAAAATGTTGATATTTCTATTCTTAGAATAGTCCCACAAGCTAAAAATAGACTGTGGTGGGAGAACCACTTCATTAAATATTTTAACACTATATATCCTTATAGTCTGAATACCATACACTTTGGTAAAAATGTGTTACTGAGCATTCAACAAAATGATAACAAGGAATATTTTTATAATAGTGATAATGTAATAAAAGTTAAACGAATAAAAAGAGGCAAAAGGAAGAAAAGAACTAGTAAACTACCAGTTGAGATTGCTCCTAAAATTAATGAATTATGTAGCAATTTTGAAAAGTCTTTTAACATTAAACATATTAAATATTTCCTGTTTGGTTTGAACAAAAAAGAAATCAAGTATACTAAAGTTATCCTCGATAAGCATGATTTTCAAGATTGCTATGCCTTACATATTATTAAAGATATTATTAATTTTTTCATTCATAAATTCAATATAAAAGATAAAGATTTGGTAAATAGTACTACTGAGTATTGTACAATTTTATTCATGAATAAATCTTATGATAACATTAATTTTTCAAAAATATTTAATAAATATGTGCGCACACATTGCTAACCTATCAATAATGTTTGCATTAAAAAGGCTTTTAAGTATAATAAAAAAATTGGTAGCTCAATTTTTAACTACAATAAGGTTAATGATTTGCAAAATAATACCTTTCTTTGTAATTGTAAGGATTATCCTGAATTTATAAACGAGCATCACAAACATGTAACAGGCAATTTAAATATTGTTGAAGATAATACTCTTAGGGAAATTATGTCAAAAGGTACTAGTTATAGATTAATGATCTCCAATAATAATAATGCCATAAAAAAACAAATTTCTAAAGATATTTGTAACTTCATTACTAAATTAGCAATTAAATACACTTTTCCTATTGAAGCTTTTAATGAATTTAAATGCAATGTTTTAAAAGAGTTACTGAAAAATAACTATAAAACTGATTGTGGATTAATTTACAAAAATATTAAGCATCATATTATAGAACTACAAAAGAATTTCATTATTGTTTATGTTGATAAAGTTCCGGGTAATTATGCAATTATTTGCAAATGGTTTAATGCTGATATGCTAAATAGACATTTTCATAATAATAATGCTTTTAAAAAATCTAATTCTAGCAATAGAGAAATTTTTAATCGAATTTCTGCTTTTTATAAACAATTAGATTTACGCATTTCGGATATTAAATTCCCTCATATTTTCTTAACTCCAAAATTTCATAAAAATCCTATTAAATTTAGGACTATAACAAACGGCTTTAAAACTTATATTACACTTCGGATTAGAAAGCTACAAAAGATTATTCAATCCACATTAGACAGTATTGATAATTCGATTATAGTTAAGAATAGCTTAGATATCATTAAGTACATGCAAGATAAAAAAATTATTTCTATTCACACCTATGACTTTGAAGATTTATTTAATTCCATAGAAATTGGGGACATGGTTAAAATTCTCAAAATAGCCTATAACAAATATTCTTTGAATAAACTAATTAAGTATGATAAATATCTTTTATTATTCATCTAGTTCTATATGAAAATTATATTTTTCACAATAACTCTTATTATCAGT
>BMAO01036647.1:0-27011 GCA_019973975.1 Trichonephila clavata | reverse complement strand
CCGTGAGACAAATTGCAGCCTTTTCGCACCCTTCAAGCTCCGTTACAGAACTGAAGAAAGCTCTCCAAGAAGCTTGGAACCGTTTGAGCCCAAACTCATTCATCATCTCATCGCAAGTATGGTAAATCGCTGAGCAGCGTGCCTGGCTGTCAGAGGTGACCACGCTTATTAAACTGCAGCATCAGTATTTATTTAATGTTTTCTTTCATTTTTTTCTTTAAAGTGTGAATCCTTGCTATGCTTAGTTTTCTTTCAAATTGGAACTTTGAATAATAAAATATTATTATCATTCTTTTGATTCACTTCCTTATTTATAACATTTTACACTCGCATATCATGTTTCCCGCCATTCTGATTTACAGTTCTTCTTTATTCACATAATTATAAATTATGCTTAACATTTTGACACCAGTGTAATTTAGGGTCTACGTCTTGTCCCCGACATTTTCATTTCGTCATAATTTATAGTTTTTAAAATATATATAAAAGTATACATGCACTTTACATAGATTTCCAGTGAGTGAGTGCGTGAAATTAACGTCGCACTGATCAGCAACACGAGGGCTTTTGGCGACGGTCCGCGTAATTTTGAACCATGGTCAAGCGACTCGGACAACACCTGAGCTGGCACCCCCTCTCCTAACTACCACACCACACCATCGGGAGCACGTTTGAGCTTTCTACAGATTTAACGTGCATCGTCCCCCTACACGGTGGATCGTTAGTGGTACTGGGATCGAACTCAAGACACGCTAGCGATGATCCTATGCCTAGACCACTAGAAAACTGCTTTTTGTTGTGGTTTTTGTTTTCTAATATTCTTAACTTCTGAAGATGTAAAAATTCAAAAATGGCGAAATGCTTAGTGTTTTTATAATAAAATGAATCAATCATAAGAAAATCAATATTCATAATACTTTACATGACAGGTCATATATGTTTCAAAATGTGGTAGTATATATCATTCCAATTCTGGCAATGACAATAGATAGGCGACATCTAATGAGGAGAGGCGATGCAAGATATTTTTTTTTAGAAATCGTTTTAAAACATGACTATTTAAATGTTTTTCTTCTCGTTTAAATATCATATAGAAACCTTTTTTTAGATATACCAAGCAGTTATAATTAAACTTCTCCTATGACCTCTTACAACGCAAACATATCAACAGAATGCAATGCAATTTTGTATATTGGCTGTACACGAGATGCTCTCTTGGAATTTTGGAAAAAAAATAGTTCCAAAGTGTCTACCAGAGGTCGAATTTTCGGGAAAAACTCAATAAAAGACCAACACGGAATAGAGAAACAATATTAACAATCCAGAACAAGAATGATGAGTAATAAAAGGCAAAACCGGGAAAAGCTGTCAGTTGTAGGAGAAAAATGTTGAAATTTGAAAGCTTGCAAAGAATCTTGCCTGAATCTTGCCTGAAAGCTTGCCTGAAAGCTTGCCTGAATCTTTACGCAAAACAGGTAAGTTTTGCATAAAGTATTGCTTGAAAACGATTGTAGACGTTGTCATGATGTTTCTGGCTGTACTAATGACGGCCTCTTTAGTTGAACATGCGTTATTGGTGAAGCTGTTTTACGAGAACAAAGAAAACTCATCTGCCGTAGTTCAAGTAATTCGTTGTAGAAAGAACCTCTTGCGTGGCCTAATGTGTACTAAATTATCTAGGTCATCATTAAAGGATTCGAAGAGACGAGGAAATCAGTTCAACCTGGAAGGGGCCGTAAACATGTCAGATTGGTACATGTTAATGGATGTTGACACACTGTCACAGACATCAGCGTTTGAGGGGAGTAGCGCGTGTGCAATCTTTCGGCACACAAGCTATTCTTACAGAACTGTCCAAAAAGTACTCAGGAAACATAATGCACTACTTCTCTCACATGATCCGTCAATCTCAGGAGCTGCTTGACAGGGAGAAGCCCCAACGTCTTTCATTCGAGATAAGTTTTATCAATAGAAATGACTGTTTATCTGTCATAGCCTTGAAATAGCCATGTGGGGCGACAAAGTTCATTTTACCTCAAAAGGCATTCAACACAATGGGTGTCCGCATTTGAGTTTAAAATTTCTATGGATCCACACTGAATTTCCCCTACAGTGTTCAAAGTCAATGCATAGTATGGATTCACGGCTGCATTCATCCTTGGGCAATTCTTTGAGGAAATCGGTACAAATTAACATGTTTTGCATAAAGCTTTCTCTTCTTTCCAAGCATGCAATCCACGACAGGAGAAAATTGTTGAAATTTTCATGCTTGCGAAGAAGGAGAATCTTTATACAAAACAGTTAAGTTATATATATATATATTATATTTCAATAGCATGCAAATTACGACGGTTTTCTCCAACAACTGAAAGCTTTTCCCGGTTTTACATATTATTAATCATCATTCTTGTACTGGATTGCTTATATTGTTTTCTGTATTCCGTTTTGTTCATTTATTGAGTTAAATTTTATGTTTTTCCCGAAATGGCGTCCTATGAAAGGCATTTTGGAACTAACGTTCTTTCGAAATGCCGTGAGAGTACCTCGTATATAGCCCCCATATACAAAATCAAATTTTCGATGTATTCCGTTTACCCACTTGCGATATAGGAGGTTGTTTATAGAGGAAATTTAATTATAACTATGTGGTACCACGTGTTGAAGCTTATCTGAGAATTATTATACTATTACGAAATTATACTTTAAAAAATATTTGTTAGTCATAAAAATATTTCATTCAATAAACTAGAAAAAATAAAGTAATACTGTGAGTAAAAACTATGAATAGTAGAAATATGAATCAATTTTGCATACATAGTAAAATATTACTTTTTATATATTACTAGCATATTTTAGATTTAGCAACGAAGAAAATTATTTAACTACAAAAAATATACTTTAAGCAGACAAAATGTTAAAAAGAAACCTTTTTCTATTTGTGTAATTCATTTTTAAATATTCTGAAAATAATTATAAATATTGGTGAATTAATAATACTGGTATACTTAATATTCGTGAAAGCAGGCTGGGATTGTAACGTTAGTAAAATTTAGTATACATAAAAAAAACAATTATTCAGATAAGTGTGCTAAAAAGTTTGAGTAAATTTAGTTTTCTGGAATGAACTATAAATTACACATCATATTTTAGTACCAGAGATATCAATAACATTGTTAATATTTTTTTTTTAACCAACAACATATTTCCTCTTAGGTTGGATTATAAGTCTTAAGATTAACCAATATTTACTGAAAAGAAAAAGTAATATTTAATAATTTTTAAAAGTATACACACAAAGTTTATAAAACTAACATTCTATAGCTATTTTTTGAAGAAATTATTCCAAAAGTATTTTTAATTATTAAGTTAATTTTTGAATTTAATCCTCCGAATGTGTTCTAGTAAATCTAAATCATGTTTTTGTCAGTCCGTAATGTCATTACCGAACACCAGTTCAAGTAGGAATTCTGCATATATATATATATATATATTTAAATGAGACTCGTTCTGATCACAGAGCGCACGCTCTAAGCTCTCACCCAGCCACAAAAAAAAATTCATCCCTACATCAGTCAGACGAAGAATCATTGCCACGCCTCGCGGATGCCATCGTCTCAGCCAATAGCTATGATTCCTGTTTTAAGCAGAAAGAAAAACCCAACATCGCCATGTCCAACATCAAAGTCCACCAGGATATGGGATTAAAGGCCGGTTTTACAGTCCAGATGCCCACATTACAACGCCCATTCAACGCCCCCATTAAACTGTCACTCGCATAAAACCTATCGTGCGATTAAGAACTTTGAAGTCTTTCCGACGACTAAATGCTCCGCATCATTTTTTTTCCCTTTTACTAAAAAAAATTACATCTTTCAGCAAAGCAAAAAAAATGCGAATATTGATATTTTTAGAGAAAAAAAAACCCTTAATAATTCAGTAAAAATCAGTTACTCCCCACTATTTTAAGAAATGTTTACTAAATAAATATTACTAGAACTAAGCTTACGGAGAAAAGATAAGTGCTGTTTTGTATCACATTTAAGAGATATCGGTGAGCAAAATTTCATACTATGTGGGAGATGCTTAAGCCCTATTTTATTTATTTTTTTGTCTAGGAGTTTTTCCTTTGAAGAGTGAGAAGCAAGTGACTTCAAACAAATGACATTCACTTAAAGGGATTAGTTTATTAATATAGAAAATTTCAAATTTTGAAAAGAAAAAGTTGAGTTATATATTATATATATATATATTATAGTATAAAAACTTCGTAAAATGCTTAGTAATTTCAATCAGCTGGTTGATTTTCGTCCATTGATACTTTTTAGTTCAGTTTCTATTGAATACTATTGGTTTATAAATTATTTACTCAGAGAATCATTGTACTTTTAGAGTAATTTTACTGAATTATGGAAATCGCGTATGGATATCAATATATAATTATCAGGCATATTGTTTAATGTGTTTTGAACGGGAAATAGTTAATGTTTTAAAAATCCATACGGAAGGAAATTCTCATATAACAAATATATTTATAAATTGTATACATTGTAATAAGTTCAAAACGAATGAGAAGATTTTAATAATTTTACAGGTTGTAGATTCTTGCTACTGAGCTTTTTATTTGTAATGGATGCTTAACGTAATTGAATTATCCAGATTTGAAATAAAATTCGATGAAATAAAATAATTACTTACATCCTCTTATATTATGAGAAATGATGTCTGCAGTACCTTTCTATTGGTGTTCAAGAGAATCAGATGTGAATACTTCCCGCGCATGGTAGGCTCGTTATGACTTCTTTTTTTTGACTAAGTATTTAAATACGAGGGAGGATTCAAAAGTTCCCGGATGGAGTTTACAACAAGAAAATCTTTTCAGTGTAGTGGATAGAATAACATTTTTATGTTGCGGCGTTCTTTCCCTTTTCTAAAATGAGTGTCCCAAATCAAGGGGTCGGCGACTCTTCAAGGCGTCCTCTTTTGTCGGCGGATGCATTTTGTGTTCGCCGATTTAAAGAAATTGCGTTTGGTGAACATGAAATGTATATCAAACTATGCGTTCGTTCGGTAAAAAGTTCTGCGGAAAATTACAAAACTTTGAAATATGTGTAAGACTGGGATACATTATCGCGAACACAAGCTTTTGAGAGGCGTCAACGTTTCAAAGTAGGCAAGGAAGGTATGGAAGAAGAGGAAAGCTCTGAAAATTCGCAAACTATATACTGTAATATAATTGAATATGTTCAAAATCTGTGTCACAGTATAAATTCTTCTTTTGCAATGTGGAAATTGGTTTTCTGATATACCATATTACTTCGTTATTCTTTTATTAATTTTTCAAATTAATTTCTTAAGAAAAATAATTTTTGTGTAATTTAAGAAATATTTTATAAGAAATACACAACCTCTCTGTATATATAGTCATTAAGGAATTTCTTTGTCACATTTAATAATTTTTTTTAAAAAAGAATATTTTGTGCATCATTCTTCATAGAGAACGCAGAAGAAGAAACAAAACAATTTAATTACGAAAAAATGCACAAAAATATGTCACCTTCCTTTTAATTATTTTGATCTTTTCAACTTAACTCTCAATCATGACTCAAAAATTTTTAAATTTAATTTGAGTTCGTTTAAATAAAATTTTAAAAATACCTGAAATAATAATGAAGAATATTAATAATTTTGGAAAAGATTGCCCCACCAGTAATATAAGAAATATTTCTAAATATATAAACTGGAATTCATAAAATTTTTAGTGTTGAGTAATTCTTTTTGATTCAAGAAATCTCGGTGTCCCTTATGGGTACCGAGTGTTATGCAATTGAAGACAATATCCTTTTTCTGTTCTTGCTGTTACCTCTCTCCATATTTATGTTGTTCCAAGTTTTCAATCTCTAATGAAATGCATTTTAATGCACTCGATGGTGCTGAAGCTTTATATACACAATTTTTTTGGATGACCGGACAGCAATTTAGTTATAATTAATAAAATCAATTGCCCTTTAATGTTGTGGTTCTGTCATATTTAAATTAATTGTAACTATTTAGTTGCAAGTTAATAAAATATTTTCCCCCGGTTAATCTAAGTAGGAATTGGCTTAAAAATGTTTTTTATACTGTTAAACATTTCATTTTGGCCGACAAATGAGCTTTTTAATAGGCAATCTCAGAAATTTGGATTCAGGATTATATTTATATAAGCTATAATCGCGTGAATCACCTAGGAGAATTGTTCTCACAACAGTCCTCATTTACACAAATATATACAACAGAGTCATTATACATGTATAAGAAATGCATGTTCCTTCTAACAGGAAGGTCTATCTTGCCCTGTCATTTATTTAAAGTTTCTTATTACAAAATAAATATACTTAGATTGCAACCAAATTTGATGAGTTTTCTTAGGAGAACATCCAATGGCATTGTAAGCTAGAGGTATTAAGTTATTTTTAATGGTGGCGAGAGGGATCAGTCACTTGCCCAAACAGAACTGAACAAGAACTATAAGAGTAGCAAGAAATAGCACAAATTTATCAATTTTGGAATAGATTCATTTTTAATGGCGAAATATAAAACGTTCTTGAACTTATTACATATACAATTGTGGTTCCTAACATATTTCTTGTTTTTTAAAACTTAATAACAATCCGTATTCAGTTGTCTTAAAGTTGGATTGAACTTTTATTCATTTAACGAGGGTCGACGTATTCCTTTAGATTCTTTTAAACAAGCTCGATGAATTTGAATTACTTGTGAATAAGGAAAAACTGTTTTAAAACTTGTATATATATATATATGTATATATATGTGTGTGTGTGTGCGTGCGTGCGTGCGTGTGTGTGTGTGCGTGTGTGTGCGTGCGTGTATGTGTGTGTGTGTGTGTGTGTGTGTGTGTGTGTGTGTGTGTGTGTGTGTGTGTAATCTTTTTAAATCATTTTCCATCTGGATTACCCCGAACATTTTTGTGGTTCCAGAATAATTAAGATGTATTTTACAACTAAATATTTCTAAAACATCTGCTGGTGACGTTCCTACGCCAAGTTTCATAATAAATAGCTGTCGTTCAGCAAAATATAGTTCACTAAGTAGATACTACTAGGAAAACAAACTTTCGGAAGTTACATTGAATGTTTATTTGACACTGCATGCAATGTTGTTGGTTTCATGACGGAGATGGGTTTGTCGTACTAAAATCGTTGTGCTTAAGTGCTTCGTTACATAGCATTATAAAATTTTCATTCGATTTTCAACCTTCTGTAAAGCAGACATCCTGAAACGATCACTAGTAGAAAAGGTCTGAGCCTTGATGAAATTGCTAATTTGTTGTTAGAGTTTTCTTTGAATAAGATGGTGGTGATCTGTCTAGTTATTATTTAGATTCCAACAAAGACGTCAGATGGAGTGAAACTGACTGCGAAGAATTTGAAGAAGGTGCTGATGAAATTAATAATATTCCAGAAAAAATCCCGATACATATTTCTCTAGGGATAGCACAGAATGGATGTAGCATATTGTTATTGTTCATGGCAGATTTGCGACTCGTAATGTTTTGCAACAAACAGTGGTCAAGCAAACTTCGCGAAACATAATATCAATATCAGTTTTTTGTGGTCATAATAAATTATTATTACACGAAATAATAATAAAAAGTGTAAGGCTCAATATAGCATTCAAATACATTTTTCCAGTAATAATAATCTTCAAACAATTTTTACGTGTGTCTTAATCTAAGTGACACTAAATATTAAGAAAATATTCGTTTGTAGGCTTTTGAAAAATCACGTTTTCCGACATAGTCAGATACTTTAAAAACCCTTGATGCCTTTAAAATCAATATCAGTTAAATTTACCTTTGGACTGATTCCTGCATTGATCTGGCTTGGATAAAAAAGCAACTTACTCAACTAAAAACTTTCTTAAGAAACCGGGTCAACTTAATTATGGTACTAACAGATTTTTTTTGGAAACGCGTGAATTATGAATATAACCCTGCTGACATCCTTTCAAGAGGTATTAGTCCACATAAAAAGCAATATTGTGGTTTGGTGGTTTTGTCCACTTTTCTTACATCAGTATTAAGAACTGAAACATTACACATTACTGCCGTAGAAGGAGATAAACTTCTTCTACAAGACAGAAAGAAATTTCGTACATTCCTTAAATGCCTTATTAAAGAAATTTGATCCGCTTGATATAAGTAGTAATTGCTGATCATTTACTAAGTTGCAAACAATAATTGCATGGTGTAAGTGATTTAATATAAAGTCAAGACATTTAATAAGACGATCTATGCGACATATGAAGAGCAATGAACTATCAGAATCATTGAAGTGTAAACTAAAAAATATTCAAAGAATATCATTTTCTAATGAAATTCAATATTTAGAACAAGGGTTGGCACACTCGCTTAGGGTACAGGCTACTTCATATTTTTTCAAGGTGTTGCAGTTCACTCAGGAACGTACGTGTGGTGAAGTAAAAAAAGTTCTACAATGCTCATTATAATTTAATAATAAATATTGAACCGTATTTACATAAATACCCTACCAACATAACTAAAATAAATCTCATACTTTTAAAACCGAGTTTAAAGCAAAACACAAGATAGAAACAAAATAACAATAGCCACGAATTTAATAATATCATATGATGAATTTATTATCAAACAATTCAAAACACATTAAAAATAAAACATTTTCATCTGAAGTCGATTTTCGTGATTATAGCCAGAAAAAGACTTAATCCGTATTTTCAGCTTATCCTTAGTATTTTGGTATATAATTACAAACTGCTGATATTCAGCGGTCACCCAGAAATGTCGTAGCGATCCCAATGTCCATCCGGATCGACTTAATGCCCGGGCCCGATTGAGAAATATTAATTCCTCTTCCAAACTCATGTAATTTGTAAAATTTGCATCCATTTCTAGATGATAGCGGATTAGTTAGATTACTAGATAATGGGAATATCCCATGATAGTGGATTAGTTAGATTACTAGATAATGGGAATATCCCATGATAGTGGATTAGTTAGATTACTAGATAATGGGAATATCCCATGATAGTGGATTAGTTAGATTACTAGATAATGGGAATATCCGTTGATAGTGGATTAGTAAGATTACTAGATAATGGGAATATCCCATGATAGTGGATTAGTGGAATTAGTGGGTAGTGGGAATATCTCATGATAATTCCCACCAACCATAATTTTATTTATATTGCAATGTTTTCTATTTTCACAAAGGTGCGGAAGCTACCTTAGCAGTAATAAGGAAAATTTTTTGGATACCATCCGCAAGAAATGTATATGGAAAAATTCTTAGAACGTGCAACACCTGTAAAAAGTTTAGTGTTAAGGGTTCGCAGCATGTAATGCCCGATTTGCCAGCTGCAAGAGACACCGCTTGCAGAGTTTTCAGTCAGGTAGGTATGGGTTACAGTTTAGTAACCCATACCTTTTAGTTACAGTAGGTATGGGTTACAGTGGTTTGAATAAATCAGGTTTTTGCTAGTTTGTATTGCCTACACCCAAATGGTTGTTAAAGTTTCGATAAGAATTTTTTTTCTTAATTTACTACACTTCTGATGAGACACACAGTGAATTTTAGAAATTTGATGCCTTACAGACCAACAACTTTGAGTATTTTTTTTATTTCCTAAAATTTTAATTTTTCCTGCAGAGAAAAAATCCAATATTGATATTTTGGGGGAAACTGTTTTAAGAGAAATTTAACTGAAAACTTTATAAAAAGTTAGTGTTCCACCACTATTATCAGAAGCAAATACTAAATAAATGAATTAGAATTACCTGATGTCTTTTGAAGATCTTAGTCACGAAATCTTAATGGCCTTTTTCTTCTTTACTATAAATTATGAAAAATATGCAAAGATATTTTTTTTCTGTCATGCACTTTTTTATAAACAGAAAACTTACTTACGTAATGCCATTTACAGTAAGAATTAATTATTTGTTTAACTTCTTTATTGATTTAAATTGTATATAGAAGAGACTGTACTGATGTAATCCATAAGGTAACCGAATTTTGCACAATTCCCTCATATAATGTTAAGAATAAATATTTTTGTTGACAATTTTCTATATATAAGATAGTTTCTCTTTCTACTTTTGCGTTACAAAGAATCACATAATTTAGGTCTACACGGTAAATGCATTTCATGCTGAGAATTTAATAATATTTTCAAATAATAAGCTAGAGTTATAATCTCTCTTTATAAAAACTGATTAAACAATAATTAAATGTTAAAAAGTGGGTTACCACATTTTCCTTTTATGAACATTTTTAAATAAATGTTACATTTTGATGTCGAAAATTTTAAGGTTTGACGTTAAAACAAACTGTTGGGTTGAAGCGAGCGAACTATTTTTTCTGGCGTAAGGATATCTGTGTGATGCGCCCACGCGTTCTTTTTCCCGCTTAATCCAACGCACTTCTTCTACGGGGACCACACGATCTACACGCTGTGTGCTATGAACATTATTTATGCTGTGTGCAGTATTTCTTAATCGTTTTATTTAATTGTCCATAATAAAGTGTACTGTCCAGAAGAGGTCTGACGAATTATATTGTTACAAAAAGAACAACAAATTGGTAGCAGAACGTGGTTGTTGGTGAACTGTGAATAGTCTTAGTGAACTGTGTGAACTTTTTGCCAAAAATGGATAAGATAACTGTCCCCAATTTAAATGGGACGAACTATTTTATATGGGCTCTTAAGATGAAGGCTGCTTTGAGCCTGAAAAGATTGGATACTATGGTTACCAACGAAAAACCCGAAGACCTTAGCCGTAAGGAGGATTCCGATTGGGAACAAAGAAATGCTGACGCCGTCTCGTATATAAAGCTATCCCTTGCCGACGAACAGGCGCTACAGTTTGCGGAAGAGGACAACGCCAAAGTGCTGTGGGAAAAATTAGAAGGACTTTTATCGGGCATGCGGAGGACCGCAAAATCGACGCGGCCAATGAACTAAAAAACCTGATCATGAACAAAGGAGAAAACGCGGTGGATTACATTGCAAGAGCGAGGGGCATCTCGACTAAGTGTCACTCCCTCGGCTTAGAAGTCTCACAGAGGGAATTGGTGTATTATACAGTTCGAGGACTGACAGAAAAATTCACACGCCTCAGGGAAATTTTGAAGACCCAACGAGAGAAATCTTTAGATGAAATCCTCCAAATTCTAAGGGAAGAAGAAGCATCCGTCAACTTACCATCTAAAAATCGCATGGAAGGAATAAATGCTGGAGCATTTTATTCTAGAAAGAAAAATGAAAGACAAACGAGGCTTTGCTATATATGCCGAAGGCAAAATCACATTGCAAAGGATTGTTTTTACAAAAATAAAAACATGCCAAACAGAACGACCGAAAGAAATAATCCATCAAGAAATCCAGGTACTTCTTCAAATTCAGTTTACACAGCTTCAAACCGCGAAGAAAACGTCTGTGATAACACTTGGATCCTGGACAGTGGAGCATCCTGTCATATGGCCAAAGACCCTGCATGGTTTCAGCAAATAAGTCCAGAAAATATGGATATTTATTTGGCAGATAAAGATTCCAAAATTGTAAGTCAAGGAACAGGTAACGTTTCAGCTAAAACTGTGAGTATAAAGCATTGTAATTCTATTAATTTGACAATTACTAATGTCAGTTATGTTCCTCAATTAAGATGTAATTTACTGTCTGTAACATGTTTAATGGATAAAGGTTGTAAGATTAAATCAGATAATAATTGTGTATTGATATATGATAAAAATAATAAGTTAATAACAAAAGCATTTAAAAATAATGGTAGATTAGAAATAAAATTAGAACCTGTGTATAATTCTGAGTGTTATTTTTCTGACCAGTCTACTAATAATTATGAAATTTGGCATAACAGGTTATGTCATTTAAATTGTAAATATATGCTTAAAATGAAAGATTATATTGATATTGATAATGTAAAGAATTTCAGATGTGAAACTTGTGATATAAGTAAGGTAACCAGAAAAACTCATTGTAGTATTGAAATAAATCAGAGTTCACAAATTCTTGAGTTGCTCCATGCCGACCTGTGTGGTCCAATTAATATTGAATCATATGGTGGTGCAAAATATTTTATGGTAATTGTAGATGATTTTTCTGGCATGTACTTTACTTATTTCTTAAAAAATAAAAATGAAGTGTTTGATATATTTTCTCAATTTAAAGCTAAATATGAAAATTTAACTGATAAAAGGATTAAAAAGATGAGAACTGATAATGGGTTAGAATTTGTAAATGAGCAACTAGATACTTTCCTTGCTAAATCAGGAATATTTCATGAAAAAACTATTCCATACAACAGTGAAAGTAATGGTAAAGCAGAAAGAGCGAACCGTGTTCTTTTAGAAAGAGCTAGATCTTTACTATATGAAAGTAAGCTTCCTTTAAAATTTTGGGCCGAAGCTATTAACTGTAGTACTCAGGTATCTAATGTAACACCACGAAAAGGGAAAGAAAAAATTCCATTAGAAATTTGGACAGGTAATAAACCGAAATTAAATTATCTGAAAAAATTTGGCTGTGTGGCCTATTTTCACGTTCCGAAAGTTTTGAGAAATAAATTTGAAGTTCCAGGAAGACGGGAATTATGCTAGGATATGCTAGAGAAAGGAGGGGATATCGAATTTATGATATTAAAAATCAAAAAGTAATTGAAGAGAGATCAGTTAAATTCAATGAATCTTTAAAGGGTAGTAGTTATTTAGGTGAAATTGAAAATGAAACATGGGATATTGACTCGTTTTTTGAAATCTCTCCCGAAATAAACGAAATTAATCAAAATTCAGAAAATAGAGTATTGTCTAGTTTTGAAATAAATAATGAGCCTGTGGTAATTGAGAATGATAACTCAATTCCCCTTCAGACTGCATCGCATCAGACAGGCAGAATCCAACTCCCAGTACTTGAGTTGAATGATGTACAAAATCAAATCCCTGTTAGAAGGTCGGAAAGACTAAAATCTAAGCAGATGTCAATTCATTTAACGGATAATGTACCGAACTCTTATTTTGAGGCAAAAAATAGTGCTAATTGGGAAAATTGGAAATTAGCAATGGAGAATGAATTAGATTCGTTAGATAAACATAAAGTATGGGAAGTAGTACAAAAACCTGCAAAATCAAAATTGATAAAAACTAAGTGGGTGTATAGTTTAAAACAAGATGATGCTGGGAAATTTTTAAATACAAAGCAAGGCTTGTAGCAGCTGGTTTTAATCAAATTAAAAATATAGATTATTCAGAGTCGTATTCACCAGTTGTAAATATTGAATCTTTTCGATTGTTAATTGCACTTGCAGCTAAATTAAAATTAAATGTTAATTTCTTTGATGTAAAAACTGCTTACTTATATAGTGATTTAGAAGAGACTGTGTATGTGTTACCTCCACCTGGTTATGAGAAATTAATTGGAGATGACAAAGTTTGTAAATTGAAAAAGAGCATTTATGGTTTGCCACAGTCAGGTAGAAACTGGTATATGAAATTAAGGTGTGAATTAGAAAAATTTGGTTTAAAACAATTAGCTTCTGATAATTGTGTATTTATTAAAACTGATAATCAAAGTGTTCTTATATTATGTATGTATGTAGATGATTTAGCTATTTTTTGTAACAATGATAAAATGTATGAAGATATTGTAAATAAGATTAAAAATGTATTTGAAGTGGTTGAAAACAAAACTGATAAGTTTTTAGGTATGGAAATTGAAAAACATGAAAATGGTATTTATTTATCTCAGTGTGAATATATTAATTCATTATTGATTAAATATAATTTAGAAAATTGTAAAAGTGTTAAGACTCCAATTGTGAAAGGGGAAGATAAAAGTTTTTCTTCTACAAATGAATTTATTGACATTACTATGTATCAGGAATTAATTGGTGAACTTTTGTATTTAGCTAATAGAACTCGCCCTGATATTTCATTTGTAACATCTTATTTATCACAATTTAATCATAAACCAGAGAAAAGACATTATAATTTGGCTAAAAGAGTATTAAGATATTTGATGGGTACAAAAGAGAAAAAATTGTTTTATGAAAAAGAATTTGGTATTTTAAATGCTAGTTCAGATGCAAGCTGGGGAAATGCAGAAAATGGAAAATCATTTTCTGGTGGTGTAATCTTACTTGGTAATTCATTAATTTTATGGAAATGTCGTAAACAGAAAAGTGTTAGTCTATCAACATGTGAAGCAGAGTTATTTTCTATTTCTGAAATTTGTAAAGATATAATTTGGACTGTAAATTTGTTAACTGAATTAAAATGTAAACAATTTATAAGTAATGCTGTAACTTTAAATTCAGATAGTCAAGCAGCAATTCAGTGGATTAAGGGTAACCGTTCTTCAAATAAATCAAGGCATATGAATTTACGTTTTCATTTTGTGAAAGATTTAATTGAAGATACTGCAATAAAATTGGAATACATTCAAACTGATGTTTTAATTGCAGATTTTCTTACTAAAGCCACGAATGTACAAAAGTTACAATATTCAATGGAAAAAATTTCATTACTCTCATGATTTTTATGTCACTGTATTTGTTATATTTTATGTGTATTATGTATATGTGTTTATGATATTGTTCTTGTGTTTGAAAAAAAAAATGTATCACTCGCAGGAGGGGTGTGTTGGGTTGAAGCGAGCGAACTATTTTTTCTGGCGTAAGGATATCTGTGTGATGCGCCCACGCGTTCTTTTTCCCGCTTAATCCAACGCACTTCTTCTACGGGGACCACACGATCTACACGCTGTGTGCTATGAACATTATTTATGCTGTGTGCAGTATTTCTTAATCGTTTTATTTAATTGTCCATAATAAAGTGTACTGTCCAGAAGAGGTCTGACGAATTATATTTTTACAAAAAGAACAACACAAACATTCTAAAAGAGAATTCAAGTTTTCATAAATAGTAAAAGAAAAAGAATATCATATGTTTGGAAGTTAAAAGAATGTTGTATAACAGTCATTTATTGTTATCACTTGATTTACTGGAGATAATGTTTTTGTTGGCCATCTGCGGTGACTTTTTCCTGTAGCTTTTAATACAATGGATTTTGAGTGAGTGAGTGAGTGAATATTAACGTCGCACTGATTAGCAACACGAGGGCTTTTGGCGACGGTCCGCGTAATTTTGAACCATGGTCAAGTGACGCGGACGACACCTGAGCTGGCACCCCCCTCTCCTAACTACCACACCACACCAACGGGAGGACGTTTGAGCTCTCGACAGATTTAACGTGCATCGCTCCCCTACACGACGGATCTTTAGTGGTACTAGGATCGAACTCATGACACGCTAGCCATGATCCGATGCCTAGGCCACCGCGGCCACCCAATGGATTTTGAAAGCAGCTGACATAGCAATCAGCAAAGCTTTCTTTTTTGGATATTTTTTTTCGACTTTATGCCTCGACAAATTTAACGTGCTTCAACCGATGTACACGGTGGTTTTTCAGTGTTGAAAGACTGAGACTAAAGATTCATTACAAATAGTGCCTCTCTCGCTTTCATCATTACAACCACTCGTCGAACGCAGCAACTAAAGCACGCAGACACCAAGATACTTCAAGAAATCGTCAAAACCCACTTGGATTCTTGAATAACACATTGAAATCAAATTTTATTACTAGCCGATGCAGATATGATAAAAAAAAGCTTATCTTCATTTTGTTTAGGTTTTTTTTCTTCTCAATTACGTAATAATTATAAAAAATACGACAACTATTTAAAATAAATTCCTTCAGATCTTAATGTTTGGACGAACGCGCAAATACTTGTATATATATCTGTGTAAATAATCTAAGTTTTCAGAGCAGTTGAAATTTAACTATTTTAAAGAAAGGAATGGAGACTCATTTAAAAATGTCTTCCTAAATTGTACGCGATAAAATATATAACAGGGTAACAAATCGTTATTTTCAGCATACATATAAAGAATCACGTTATATAATGAATAGTGATGCAACGTACTGGAAATAAAAAATATCAAAATTCGTTCAATAAAAATCTGTTTTTATTTGTAAGGAGAATTCAAAATGGTATCAACGAAAAAAGATAAAATATGAATGATATTTAGAATATTCCCATAAATCACAATTAAAAAAAGTGTGCTTTAAAATAAATATATCATATTTACTGTTTATCGTCATTTTTTTTTCTAGTCATAAAATTGCTATTTCACAAACGTCATTTTGATTCAAATAAGGGGATAAAGTATACTTAAGAATATGGATAAAAATTTAATTAATTAACAGTGAATATAAAGAGAAAAGTTAGATTAAAAGAATATTATGAAAAGAAATTGTAAATTATCGCAAGATTTAAATTGCTTCCTTGACTATATATTTTATTATTTTTTTTCATGTTTCGGGCATATAAAGCATCCAATAACAAAAAGGATTAGCGCGAGGATTAAAACACCCTTGATTTACCTAAGGGAAGTGGACCCCTTTTTTTTTGTTGCATTCAATATCTTTTTTTTTTTTGAACCGTTATATTACATATGATAATCTAATTTTGTTTAAGTATCAGTTTTGTTAATGCGATATTGTACCCTAAAATCATTAAACTGTCGAAAATTTTTTATTGGCTTATTTAATACCCCGAATCTCTATAAATGAGCCTGCAAAATTGCAAAGCTTTACCTGCATTTTTCATTAAGTAATGGAGCAATGTTTGATGCTAAATAGCAACTACCACGCCTACATTTCAGATTATCTGCTAGAAAAGAGCCTGAGAAAAAATGAATCAATTATTTTCTAATGCGCATCAATGAGATTGACATTATATATGCAGTAATAAATGATTTTAAGAAAGAATTGTGCAATTCATGCAAAAAATTCTAGTTTGTGAATTATTTACTGAAGATCAAATGGATTTGGTCAAGATTTAAAAGGTGTGCTTGATTTGTATGGTATTATTATGAATGAAATTAAAACTTCAAAAAACGGATTCTCCCAAAGAACAAATACTAAATCTCATTTTGATAAATCAGAGAATTAAAAATCTAATTCGCCAGAACAGAAAGACTCTCCCATTTTTATATATTTGTTTTTGGTGATATATATATATCCCAGGTGTGTGAAATTCAACACTTTTATTATTAAAATATTTTAAGATATTTATTTAAGCAAATGCATATATGCAAGTTTTAGATTTTGATATATTTTACCTATAAATTGTTATTTGATTTTGCTTTCATTCGTGTACAATATTTAACATGCGAAGGCTTTTAAAATCATAGAAATAAAAAATAAAGGCATAAACATCTTTTGTACATGTTGTACAATAGCTCTGAGCATGGAATTATTTCTGAAGTGTGTGTATTTATTTTTTTTAATTATTAAGATAAAGCTTTATGAAATATTGATCTTTCATTTGTTTTTTCCTATACATTTATTATGGCAGTATACTGTTTAATTGTTCTACATGTGTGCAATTTTTTATGTTAAGCAGTTTTAAATAAGCTAATTAACAATTCATAAAAGTTTCAGACTATTCGATGAATATTATATCATGCTATTCATGGAATAAAAAATTCAAACTCATATTTCTCCATGTTGAATTTTTTTACATATACTGTTATTCAAAATCCTAAGGTTTTTTTGATAATTGAAGTATGGGTTTGAAATTTTTTACACATGTTTTGAAATGTATGTTTTGTAAAACTGTGCATGGAATTAGCTTTAACACGTTTAGTACTTTTACTAAAAAATTTCAAAATCAAAATTAATGTTTTTTGGGGATTTTTGGAAGTTTACCTATAAAAAAAATTAATAAAAAATTAAAGAGCAGCAGCAGAAATAATCCCATGCACAGTTTTATGTAGTATATTATAAGGTACTAGGAAAAAAATTTTGAAAGGAAAGAGACATATTTAAAATGCCTTAGAGATTTAAAAAATGCTTAAAAAAGCTAAAAAAATTTTAATTTTACAAAAGTTTTGCAACAAATTAAAAAATATTTGTATGGAATTATTATTAAATATTAACCTTTATGAAATATAATTAAAGATGGTACCATATTGTCATAACATATGTGTATTTTTTTTATTGAAAACAATAATAAAATCCCCGTGCACCGCAATATATCACAAGGGGCTCACTGAGAGGTAAGTATTAATCACACGTGTACTACAGGTTAGGATTACAAACATTTACAAGAAGTTCACAGAAATTTCCAAATGCACTTCTGGTAGAGAGTAGCTGGTGAAGATTAGGAGGCCAATTTATGTTGTCTCTTGAAAGCCAGTCTTAGGATGTTTCATTGTCTATCAAATTTGGAAAACTGAAGGAGCACATGTTCCACATTCTCCTCACCATCAAAATCACGAGAAGATGCTGGAAATAAATTAAATTTGTTCTATAGCTTTTAAAGTCACCATGAAAAGTTAGAAATTGAGTTATTTTGTAATCAATATAAAATTATGGCAGATTTAAAAAATTTTAAGATATATTTTATTTTATAAAAAATGAATTATATAAGTAAGTCCTACGTGTTTTATTCTCAGATTATTTATACGCTAGGAATTTTGTAATGTTTTCAAAAAAGTAAGTTCAGCTCATGCTGTGTTTACAGAAACTAACAAGAATAAAATTGATAAAAATTATGTTACACTTTTTTTTTATTCGGGTGTATTTTGCAATAACATCTAAATTTTTTTGATGTTGAAAATTTTAATGCTCATTAAAATATTTTAAGATGAGAATTTTTTTCTTAAAATAAATTTTTTTTGTTTTTCTTGAATAAAATTAAAGTGTACTTTCCAAAATAGCGCAATGCTTGGCATCAGCTTGATGAGTTTCATCAATTGACATGGTATATTTTTGGAATAATTAAACAGTTTTTTTTAGTTTTGGTTAAACAACATTTATTTTGTCTTGTTTCGGAAGCATTGAAAGATGTCTATATAAATGAGGTTATTTTTAGTACAGCTATTAATGTGGGGTGGACCAATATACAAAAAATTAATTTCGTAGAAAACCCGCATGGTTTGAGCACAGCATTCGAAAAGAAAGGACACGATATTCAGAATTTCAACACAGATCATACTTAAACAAATCTGCATATAACAACGTTTCCTTTTACTAATCATTTATTATTTTTAAAACATAGTTAAGAGATGTTTCGACATTTACAATGGTTCCCTCTTACATAGGTTTATGAAATACATTTTATAAATGCACATATATGTTTCATCGTAGCATTCGAAAGTGAGAAAATTTAAAAATGTAGAAATGGGTATATTTTTATATAATAAAATAATATAAGCATACACAAATTGAAATATGACCTGACAGTTCCTACATGTTTCAAGAGGTGGCGTTAGAAGTGATTCTGTTTATGGCTGTCGTATGGATTGGCAGCATCTACTGATAAAGGCTATCCAAGATATTTCCTTAAAACCTCGTCATTGGAAATGAAAATTCCTTTTTTTTCCCATCTCATATAAATATCATTAAAAAAATTTCCTTAGATGTACTACGAATTTAAACACGATTAAAAACTATTATTCTAGAACGAAACGAAAACAAAAAACAGTTTCGGTTATTCTTAAAAATAAATGAACTGGTGAATTTTAAAAAATAGTTGTGTATTGTTACAAAATATGTGATTAAATCTATAGGGTACACTTTTTTCAAAAATAAATAAATATTCGGGTACAATAATATAAAAAGTAAATTTTGTATTGTTTTCAGATTATATTATTAAACTGATTCTGAAAATAAAAAGTCCTTTTAACAAGCCCTTATTTTAAAATTGAAAAGCATTTAAAATTTTTGAAGTTTTTTAAACTTTTATAAATACACAATTTTTGAAATTTTTTTATTGTTTTCGTGATTTACATTTCTTATATTATTCCAAAAAAAAGTTAGTATGGATTTGAAAATCTGTTTCTTTGTTGAATATTAATAATTATTTTTCAAGCTAAACTTGAAAAACACACGAAAAATTTTAAATTATTAATTTTTACATTTTTTAAAAAAATAACTAGAGATCCCAGACCTAAATCCATACTATCTTTTATAGAATACATATATTTAAGTACCTATATACAATTTCAAGTCTCTATATTGAACAGAAAAAAATCCTTAGGGATTAGAAAACACTTACACCTTCAAAAATAAAAGTCTGAGAAAAATGCATTTAAAGCTTGTAAAGGCATAAAACAAAAACTAATAATGCTTGCAAAGCTCTAAATTTTTAATATATTATTTCACTACTTATATAAAAACACTACTTTAATTAAATATAATTGAGAAAATATTTTTACTTTTTGAAAATTTGTTTTTGCTAAATATCGATATAGCATTTGTTACGGTGACAGATTTTTCCGCTTAATATTAACATGATAATTACATAAAATTTTTAAAACACAATATACTTATAAAAATAATAATGATATTGTTACGTAGATCGGGGTTCGAGGATTTTATGCAAAATGAGTCGTAAATAACAAGGCAATCCTTCAAGAGCGATGAGTATTTATTTGCGAAAACCAATCCTTGAAATACAGGATTCAGCAGCAAAATTCGCAGAATAAATAACAGATGAAATTCACACCTTCAACAGCGCTCAGACACAATAAGCAGTGTCTAAAATACACGTATCTAAATGACTATTCCCAAGCACAGCCGAACTGAACAAGTTCAAGGCAAGTCTACTAATCGCTAATCAAAACAATGCTCACTACTCGTTGGTTGAAATCAGACTGACTGTTGCGGCGCGTATCTCTCTATTTATATCCGGGGCCGAAACTTCTGGAAAGATATGCTCGCGTCACAGATCGTGAAATTAGTGGATTTTTCTACTAATTTCTAGAAAAATCCAGAGGGTCCCGAACTCGCCAAAGTCGTCAAGTTGGTCGCCAGAAATGATGCCAACTTGGCCCTATCGCCAATATTTCGCCAAGTTCCCATTGAATCGCCATTATAACGTAAGGGACGGCGTTGCTTGTGAATATTACAATCTTAACATGAAATAAATATAGAGTAATATAAAGGCATTGCACATCCAAATACAAATTATTTACATTATTTTATACAAAATTCGTAACAATATAAATAAAATTTTTAAAAAAGTTTACAAAAAACAGGTTTGTACATAGCACCTAATTATTTCTCAATTTTATGCCGACACAATTTCGCAAGTTTTATTTTTTGCTGCGAGACTTTAAAACGTGCAGATTGCAGCATTGTCACTTTCAGCAGTTCTCCATCTCTTAGAATTATTGCTTCTCTTCGCAAGATGCGAAAGTTTTTTCCGTGGCATTTTCTCATTAGGTAAAACTTAAATTAAACAAAGTAAAAAAGCTTTTAAGTTATATAAATTTTTAATAATAACTATTGGTCTCGAGAAAGACCTTTTTTTTTATCAATTTTACCTAAGTAACTATAAGAACACCAAAAACTCAAAATATAAACAAAGAGAAACTATTTTAGTAGTGAAAGTTGAAGTTAATAACCACTTCTCTGCAAATATCGATTTTATTGAAAAATATTAGTAATTAATTAAATTTAAAAAAGGAAAAATATTTTTAAGTTAAATCGAAACTAACCACGCCCTCTCAGATGCCAAATATAGAGACTGACAACATTCATCAAACTTCAAATATCTTAAAAACTAATTGTTTATTAGATGTGAAATTTGGGGGCCAAGATTCCCAATCGTATGGGCTACAGGAAAATGCAAAAAAAAAGTTTTTTTCGATAAATTAGTCATTTTTAGGGTACTGTGTAGCCTTAATAAAACATATAAAACCATTTTAGCATATAGTGTAAAAATTAAACTAAAAAAACCTGAACATTCCATCAAAAAGTAAGATAGATTAACAGAGGGATTATAATATTGGGAAAAAAATATACTTAAATCAATTTAAAATTAAACAGAAATGTTTCTTTCTCTGTATGTGTCATTTTGGGGTAATGGATTTTGAAATTAGTTAAATTCAGTAAAATTTAGGTGGAGATTGTAACATAAGTAAAATTAAATCCTTGAAGACCAGTGAAAGGAGAAAAAAGTGTTTCCCCAGGCCCGCATGTTCCGAGAGTATATGCACACACCGAACCCAACGATTTTCCTTGCTAAGCCTGGCTTTATTTAAATATACATAAAAAATCTTAAATGCAATAAAATACGATGTAATTTACATTTTACTATCATGGATAAAATTTGGTTAAAAGGTACAAAAATGTTCGCTAAAAATAACAAATGCGAATTTTCACGAAAACGTTTTCATTTTATTAAAAAGAATTTTAATTTCACCATGAAAATTAAAGTAAAATTCAGACATAACTTATAAAATATTATCTGGCAAATATCAAACTATAAATTTACTCTTGCATAAACTTGCTGTGGTCTGGACAGACATAAATCTTGTAAGTAACAGCTCTAATATATTTTCTTTTTTATTTTTAAATAATCTTTATAATGGCTCTTACTTTCTTAGTATCATACTAGAATTATGTTTTCTGTTCTTATGGCTGTGGCAAATCTAAATGCGATTGCAACGAAGAAGAATCTTTTGTTCTAATTGAGTTAAAAATGAGTCAGTAAGAACATAAATTCGTTTTCATTAAACATGAGCCATTGTGTTTGTTCTATAAAAATCTGCCTTTTTAATGTCTTTGGATATTTAAAAAAAAATTATTTTTGTAAATACGAACTCTCAAATAAAATAAATACTGAAACTATTACAATGATTGTCTGATGCCCAATAAACTAATGAGCCTTCCATCTTACAAGGGGAGGGCACGACTAATGAAATTCATTTGGAGACTAGACTTTGTGCAATAGTAGTACACCTACAGGGTATTCAATTATCAATGTAATAACGCCGAATGGACTGTCAATTCCGTGAAAATGGACTTCAAAATTAAAATTTAGTTTTTGTACAGTTAAACTTTAATTAGCTCCAGCAATGTAATAGCATAGGTGGCTGCGCAACTGCATTCTGTGGGGTCGGTTAGGGTACGAGTCGCACGATTGGCTGGATGACGACTTTCTTTTTCAATTTATTTAACTATTTTTATTGTTACATAAATATATTTAAAAAGGGCTCATGAAATATTTACATAATTATTTGTATTTTATAAAAACTTAAACAACCACTATGAGTATATAAACGCGTTTATAATATATTTTATAAATAAATACATTATACCATTATTATATAATATTAATCGATAGTATTTATTATAAAACTATATTAATTTAAATATTTTATAAAATTATTTCTTATTTTAAAAAGCAAAATAGTTACGGAAAACTTGCATAATTATATAAAAAAAAGTTTTATAGTATATAAAATAGTTTTTTATTATATTTAGCATATACACATTAATAAAATTATAATCAATATATTTAAATAACTCATATATCTAACATTATTTTTAATTTAATTTGTTTCTAATTGTAAAAAAAATTAATAATCCATTTTGAAATAAATGTATTTAATTGTAAAAATATAGGTAAATGAATTTGAAAAAAAAAAAAGCAGTAGCTCGCACTGCTAGAACCCTTATTTACCGTGCGGGATGCAGATACGCTTTCACCTATGACATTGCGCCGCTATAAATAATTAAAGTTTAATCCTATAAAAAACCTAGCTTTAATTTCGAATACCTATTTCTCCGAATTGACTACCCATTCGGAGCTATTACATAGACGTTTAAACAGCTTATATGAGTACTACTATTACTAAAACATAGTCCCCAAATGAATTTTTAGTCGTGTCCTCCCTGTGTTGGTCAAGATATAAACATAAATCGAGATCTCAATAAATCACGAAACCTTAAATGCCCGATTCTCTCGAAAAATCTAAGCAGATGCAATTCGTACACTTGTTTAACTAAACACATTCATAAATATCCCAGATCCTTTTTTAAAAAAACTTGGAGCCGGAAGCACATATCAGAGCTTAAATTTTTCTGAATCATTATTGCAAAAAAATTGACTTTTAACATCAAGTGCCTTGTAAAAATTAATATAAATACGTTCCAGACTCATTTCACACCTGTGTGATCATGGAAACAAGAACAGGTAAAGGGAAATCACACTATAGGATACCTTTGCCCCTGGAGGGAGAAACGCGTGATCATATATGTGTGATCCTGATCCTGAATGGGTTAAGTGATCATAAACCAATAAATTAGCTACATATGACGAGAATTTTCCCTGGTGACAAATAATCCAGTGTTCTCAGCTGAAACAACTTTCAGTTCCTTTACTTGATTAGGAATGAGTGTTTTATTTATAACAAACTATTCATATCTGGAATACGAAGCAAATTTTTAACGTTATCTTAAAACTCGTATCCTTTCTCCTTAAGATAGTTTATTGGCTTAAAGATTAACCAATGTTCAATGTATATGAAAAATAATTCTCGATAAACTACTATTTGTGAGAATGAAATATTCCTATAGTTTTTAATAAAAGCCGCATAAAATGAATTTATTGCCTGCAAAGTATTCTTCAGAATCATAAGCGAGTCCATCCGGTTTTTGTAAATTCGTTATGTCTAATCCGATCTGGTTGTTTTAGCAATTATTCTGATAAGATTCTGTTGGTTTTAAATTACTGTAATTCGGATGACTCCTGTCATAAGAATAAGAACTTTAAAGTTTTTCAGACAACTGAATTCTCGGAATATTTTTTTTTATTTCTCTCAGAGCCCATTTCAGTTTCTGAATCTTTCAATTTTTCTACAAAGGAAAAAAATCTAATTATTGACAGTTTGGTAGAGGAAACAGGTTTAAATATATAATAAGAAAATGATAAAAGAAAGAGTTCCACACCACTATTATCAGGAGCATATATTAAATAAATTAACTAGAATTCATACTCCGGGTATCTGTCTTGCAGATGAATTGGTCTGTTCTTTTCAAGAAATCTCAGTTACTTTCATTTGGTACTGAGTGTGATATGCATAGAAATATTCTTTCATACTCATAGAAGTAGGTAATGTCGCGTATTGTGTCAGATAATACGCATTATCTTTTTGAACTTTAATCAGATCCAACTTCTAAAAAGGTGGTTCCCGTAACGCGTATGACGAGAGTCTGTGTGTAACTCTCATATTACTATACGTGGCAAGCGTCTTTTAGATAATTTTTATTAATATTTTCTAGTTCATAAATTATTATTTTTGTACATAATTTCCAAAGATATTTATTTCATCTTTCTGTATAAAAGATGGACATAACTTAGGTCTACATGATATATTCTAAATGTATTCCAATACAAAGAGTTTTATGATACTTTCAAGAAGAAATCATTCCCTCTTTATAAAAACCGACTAAAAATAACTAAATGGTTATTAATATGTTACCTTTTTTACTTCTATGAATATTTTTAATTAAATTCTATGTTTTTATACTGATGAATATTTTAAAGATTCAGTGTTAAGATGAGGAATCAGTGATTCCACACTATTTTAAGAAATGTTTACTAAATAAATATTACTAGAACTAAGCCTACGCAGAGGAGATATGTGCCTTTTTTGTATGATATTTAAGAGATAACGGTGAGCTAAATTGGATACTATGTGGTACATTAATAAGACATTTTACTTTTTTTTGTCTAGGAGATCTTCCTTCAAACAGTGGCATTCACTAAAATTTATTTTTTTCTGAAAATAGAAAATGGTTAAGATATTATGGTAGAAAAACTTTGTAAAATGCTTAGTTATTGCAATTGGCTGATTGAATGTCGTCCATTGATTTTTTTAGTTCAGTTTCTATTGAATACTATTGGTTTTATAAGTTTTTTAGTCAAAGAATCATTGTCTTTTTAGAGTAATTTTACTGAGTTAAGGAAATCGCATACGGATGTCAAAATATAATAAACAGGCATATTTTTAATGTGTTTTGAACGGGAAATAGTTGATATTTTAAAAATCATTTCCAAGTGGAAAATTTTAAAAAACAAATGTATTTATAAATTGAATGTATTATTATAAGTTGAAAACGGATGAGAATATTTTTAATAATTTTACAGGTTGTAATTTCTTACCATTGAACTTTTTTTGTAATGAATGTTTAATCCAATTTGGAACATAAAATATTTTACATTTTTCCATTTCCTAGTGGGATTATCCTAATTTGAAACAAAAACCGATAAAGTAAAATAATTGCTTACATCCTGTTTTAATAAGAGGAATGTTATCTCCAGTGCCTTTCTACTGGCGCTCAAGAAAATCAAAAGTGAATACTTTCTGTGCATGGTAGGCTCGTTATGACCTCTTTTCCCCCCAAAGTATTTAAATACGAGGAAGGATTCAAAAGTTCCCGGATTGAGCCTATAACGTAGAAAATCTTTGCAGTAGAGCAGAGTGCGTAACATTTTTGTGTTGCGGCGTTCTTATCCTTTTTTAAAATGTGTGCCCCAAATCAAGGGGTCGGCGGCTCGCTAAGGCGTTCTCTTTTGTCGGCGGATGCATTTCGGATTTAATTCGGCGATGTAAAGAAATTGCTTTTGTTGAACAGGAAATGCATATCAAATTTTGTGTTCGTTCGGTAAAAAGCGCTGCAGAAACTTACAAAATGTTGGAACATTTGTAAGACTGTGATACATTGTCGTGAGCACAAGCTTTTGAGTGGCATCGACGTTCCAGAGAAGGCAGAGAAATTGTCGATGAAAACGTTCACTCTGGAAGTTCGCAAACTATACAATGCAATACAATTGAATATATTCAAAATCTGTGTCACAGTAAAAATTCCTGTTTTTGCAATGTGGAAATTGTGGTTTTCTGATATACCATATTACTTCGTTATTCTTTTATTAATTTTTTTAATTAATTTCTTAAGAAAAAGAATTTGTTTTAATATATATTTTCTGTAAGAAGTACACAACCTAGTCATTCCCGAATTTCTTTGTAACACATTTAATAATTTTTTAAGAAAGAATATTTTTTTCATCATTCTTTATAGAGAACGAAGAAGTAATAAAACAA